>JAAAYG020002220.1:0-73225 GCA_009936455.2 Tomocerus minor
GATGAAAATACTTCATTTTGCAATTTTATATTTTACACTCCGATACTTGGCTACACCCGTTGCTACGGTTTATTTAATATTATTTTTGAAGTAGAAATTGCTGAGTGAAATGGAGTGTATATTGTTGAGATTTTTTGTATTTTAGGAGATTATTTAATTTTGTGTTGCAATTGAATTTGTATGGCGAGAGGAGATGATAGTTGAAGTTAGTAAAGATAGGGACGAAGTAGATGGACAGGCGGACCAGTGCAGTGCAGGCAGTGGAGGCAATTGAAGTGAAGTGAGGCAGAGTGTAAAGATAGAGATGGAGAGAGGATGAGATGAGAATGTGTTGCTTGCTAATATATGGGTTGGTTCCACAAGTGAATAATAATTTGGTGGAGGCGCAGGGGCGTAGCGCGAGTAATTTGTTTTATGGTGACAGTTAGGACATTTTAATGATAGTCGGGACATGATAGGGTACGACAGAAAGGCCAAATCCCACAACTGCCACGAATTAAGACCTTTCATACATTATTCCTTAGTGGAGGAGCCATACTATAACACTTTCTACTCTCTATATATAACCCTTCGTTCATTCTCATTTCATTTCATGTCCTATGCGTATTACTCCACTTCCATACATACACATCCTACCCCAGTACAGAGATATATATACCATTACATGATAGAGCTGTCTAAAACTCTAATATTGAATATGCCGACAACTCACAGACACTTTGTTTTCCGAGCTATATAAAACTATTCGGATAAAAATCTGCAAAAATAACACACCAAATACCAAACGAAGTTATCTATTTACTGTAGCGTGCTTGTTAGGTTTCTATTCTAATGCATTGTTGCGTATTGTTAAAGTAAATACATAAATAACCAACTTACTGTTTTTGACTTTCATCTATTTGCCCACAACAGTAATTAATTGTGAATGCGTAAGCGTCTAGAGAACAAATATCATGAGTTTGTCAGACTGAAGCATGAAAGACATTGTAGATCTCCTTGTTTTAAGGGAAGTTTTTTCTCATTTTTCGGGAATACCCTTCTCTGTAAGCGTAAAACGATTTCAATCCAGTACAAAAAGTATTACATGCATTCAAATTCAGGTTAAAATCACTTTGTTTCGTGTTAATTCTTAATTTGTTGTATTTTTACAATAACGAGAATGAATGGACAAAATGGAAGAGTCGCCTGTTACAAAATGGAAGTATTTTTTACTAATATTTATCTAAATATATTTATGAATCGATCTAATATTGTTAGAGGTTTGAATTTTAAATGAAAATTCTCATTATGCACACACAATATTCCATTAGCAATGTTATGTATGGGTACATCTAGCAAGTTACGTCTTTTAGTGGAGATAGTACTTATTATGAGAATTAACGGGATGGATTGTTGTAGGAAAGAGGAGTGCAAATTCCCAGAGTGAGGACGCAGGACGAGGAGGTTGGTCTTTGGTTATGGCTGCTAGAGAGATATATCAAGATGCTCCTTTCCTTCAATAATTTATTTGTTTCATGACTCAATAATTCAGTTACCGATAAGTTAATAATACGTGCAGATATATGCACAAGATAAACGTTCATGAGTTTGAAGATATTTTTCCAAGCTAGTCTTTGCCCTGCATAGCCGCAAATCAACAGGAGAATGTGTGAAACGTGTTGCGAAACTCGCTGTGGTTGGAAGAAAAGATGGTAGATTTGCATAGAGCTCCGTAATTAAGGTTAATTCTGAAATATTTACAGTATGCCAAAAGCCATAGACAAAACATGGCGTTATTACAGCAGTAATTTTCACGAGAGCACACTTTCAACCACTCTCAAGCAAAATAAGCCTATGATAATGTCAAAATGGGCATAACATGACAAAGCTACCCACACCAGATAAGTACACCTGCCTGCCAGCATGTAATAGGCAAACAATTCCTGCTAATAAAATATATAGACAGGACAGAACAACAAACTAACAATCATTTACGACTTCCCTCACCTCACCTCAACTCATTCTTTTTCCTTTTCTTGATTATAAGATGAAGTGGCTCGGCCTCGTGTGCAATTGACATGATTATCCTTTACAGACAGTTAATATGCCAAGATATCTTTGTTTAACAACGCAGCGACTACCTTTGTAGGTACCTATTTAATTTTGCATAATGCCAATAGATTGTATAAAATGTACAGGAAATTCGTGTGTGCACATTCGTGTGGACTTAAGACAAGGACTTTAGTATCTTCTGTAGCTAGTCTCTATATAATCATATATTATGCTATGCTTAATAAACCTAACCTGATTGTTATCTAACATGCAAAACACCAAAGTCCATCTTGAAACAAATAGACTTTTGGCAATTTTACACAAAAGCAACACTTTTATTTGGTTTTCATTGCATCTCAACCATGGCAGTGTATAAAAACCAAAAGGAAAAGGAGATAATTATATATAACACACTCTCAGGTAGCTATTTAATTCCGAGAAAAAAGGAAAGGTGCATTTCATGTAGCGATACACTACACGACATATAATAGAAAGGCAGATGTATCTGATACACCTTAATATGTAGTGTAGCTATTAGTAAATGCTATCAATTGATTAGTCTGGAATTTACCTTTGTTTTAATTTGTTAAATTGTAAATACATAGGTAAATACAAAGTTTAGTCTCAAGTATAGATATTAAGTCACACCTGTACCACTTTGGGTGATAATAAGGAAAATGGGAAAATTTATTAGGATCCGGGCAGTAAACAAATGCACAGTAGTATCTATCTAATGTAATTATTAAGTCTAATACATGTCTAAGTGACTAAATAACTGCTTTTCTTCCTCGTGTCGTCCACCAGGTGTCAAGAAGCATTTCTCCCGGTGCCAATTTCAGCGAGAATTCACATGTTCGGTTTTGCACTTTCTCGACTCGTTCCTCCGACATTCGACTCTAGTTTACGAGAGTCTACCCCGTCTTTATCACATCAATACAAATATATCTGTGTATGTGTGTGTTTTGTTCTGAGGAGGCTCACTCACGCGTCAATTTCTTGTTCTCGAACGAATCCCTTTCGTCCTTATTCAGAGGAAGCTCCAGGGCAGGACAACAAAAAGAGACTGGACTTTCCTTTATGGCTACTAAGCATGGTGTATAGGAAAGACGAGGTAAAAGAGAACGTCAAGAGCACTGAGTGAATAAGTTTCCCTAGCTAAATAAATATTGGATGAGATGAGAGAGCGGCTGTGTCTGGTTAATGGATCTATCTGGCTGTGCATCTTCCAATAGCCGGAGAATACATAATGTTATCTAATGTGGTCATCCCGAGCGGAGGAAAGTGTTCTGAAGAGAGGACACGAGCTGAGCACAAGAACATACATGTAGATCTATGGCTTTTGTTCGTTTGTTGCTTTGTAGATTTAACAATTCCTCCTCTTAAGTAGTTTAAGTCGAGGCGAGAGCAAGTCTGGCTACTTCTTACCTTTTTCTTAAGCCCTCACACTAATAAGTACCTACTATGTTACATCTGTCACTGCAATTTTCATGACCACTGATTTTTTTCTCTCTTTCTCTCTCTCAAAGTGTTTCTTTTAAGTGTAATTGTAATTGTGTGCATCGTAAGTAACTTTCGTAGTTAGTCCTTTTCTTCTTCTTCTTCCCTTCTTTTTCTGCATGTCTAAATCTCTCAATGGCTCTCTATGTATGTGTATCTCTATTCTTTCGAATGTTATAAGAGTACTAAAGATGAAGGTGCTAGACGAAACGGAGAGAATTGCTCTGAATTGCTAATCGTCTGGCACAATATCAATCATTGATGTCTTCTGGTGGGAATTTGTGTAAGTGTATCCTAGCACACTGATCAGAGGAATTAAACAGAGCTATTCACACAAGTTCGCCCCGCATCCCATGCCCACCTAATCACATTCACCCACCACAAATTGACCGTGATGAATGATGAGACGAAGCTCAATCTGACACAAATACATCTTCCCAAAACCTTTCCACCCCCGTACCAATCTCCATTTACATCCTATCCCTCTTTTACCTCTATAGTGCCTCTTCAGACATAATTTATTTACTATTACTACATCTTCATACAAAACATACGCTAATATATACTTTTGGTTGTGTGTACATCTATTGCTGTATAAATAGAATTTATCATGTCCTGGGAAACTGAGATTTACTGAAAGGCTTGCATCTTCCAATTTAGCCACTGTCCCTTCGAAAAAAAACTATAGGCACTCACACAGGTCCGAAGTCTTGTTGTTTTTGACAGAAGTCAGTGTTAATTATTGGTTTTAAAACTTCATTTCACAAAAAAAGAAACAATGCAATATATCTATCAAAATATTTATCAATTTAAGCGATTTTTTAAAATAGTTTATTAGACGTCAAATGAAAACTGATAAACAGGATGTTCATTTTACTTGCGTGCAGTTCGCGTCAGCAGTAGTGGTCAAAATAACCACCATTGTTCGTTAGTACATCCCATAATTGCCATAAGAATCATAAGATGATTCAAAATGATCACAGTCATGAAATATGGACAGGAACATAGGGAAGTTTTTGAATGATGTGATGTAGCCATATAGGACGTCGGATTGTTAGGTGGGTTGTTAAATCAAAACTAATTCTTTTGTAAATTGAATAGAATGTAAGTAAGAATGACATGAGGAGTGGAGGTGGAAGTAAATAAAGTTAGAGAGTACAAGATAATAATGGTGATACTGATGGATTGTTGAGCTGGTTGACAGAAGTGGAAGTGAAGCGTGACTCTTGGATGATAAATAAATAAACAGCCTCTCTGTTATAGATATAAACGTTTTACTTTTATAGATATTCCATTAATTCCATAGTATACAATATTAGAATTATATAGGCACAATTATTCATTTTATAGTGTTTATATGGCTTAATGCTTAGCGTACTAGCGAGTGGGTGGTTGGTTTGGTAAGTGGTAAATAATAAAGAAAAGGAAATCAAAATAAGTAGCAGAAGAGGTTTATGAATTAAGAAGTGAGCAAGGTGAAGTTAAAAGTAGATGGAGAATAAGATTGATTGGAGGTTGAACTTGTATGAGGATATGATAATAATGCAAAAGGTATATATACGAGGAGAGTAGTATTTCCGTCTAAATGCTAAAAGTCTATTGAATATATTCTTCTAGAGTGATGGACAAAGTGCATGAAGAAGGTGGGAAGCAGAGAGAGTTCACATAATTTAATAGAGGTTCTCGGAAAGAGACAAAAGATGGAAAGTGGATAAAAGGGAAGTCCGTCATAGATTAGAGTAAGAGGTTATGATGATGAGATGAGACAGAGAGGAGAAGTGAGCAGTGCTATGACACTTGAGGCGGTTCATGATGGATGATAGCAGATCATTGGCACTTCATAGAGAAAAATGGTTGGAATCAGTGTTAGCAAGATGAATGCTTTTCACTCAATTATTCATTGAGGAGGCAACGGGCGCAAGAAGATGCCATGTCAGCCAAAGTCTATAGCTGATGCAACTCTGATTCAAACAGACAGACAAGGAAGGCGAACACCTCCATTCAATTCAAAATATCACTGACTGAGTTGTAGAACAATCACGAAACTTATAGATTAATATGGATATTTTTTAGGAGGCTCACTCATGTAAGCCTTTGCTAGTTGGATGTGCAAAAGGAGAAAACAGTAATGTGCCCCTCTAAGCACTAACTAATCCCAACTCCCTCACTCTCTCTCGCCTTCATTCTCTTTTTCAATGTTATTTTCTCAGCCTGTCAAGTCAGAGTCAGAAGTGAGGCACTTTATACATCAATAGCGAAGCTTAGATTAGAACCAACATCTTTCGCGAACAATAAATTCTCTCTTCTGTCTTGAGCTCATTGTCAAGACGGGGATTTTCCAAACGAGACTCCTCAGACTCCTCACGATGCACACATTACATTTCCTTTTCCTTCTTTTCCTTCTCTCATATCATCTCATTTTACTTTGGCCTGCCAAAAAACCAACTACCACAAATATTTGATCTTCTTCTAAATATTATATCGCCTCTATTCACAATCTGATTTGCAATCATCTTAAAACTCTCTTCAATCTTCAAATTCAAGTGTTGAACAATAAATATTTAAAGGAAAACAATGGATGCGGTTCTTCAACTTTCAAACTTGGTATAGCTATCTATTTTGCTAATTTAACAAAAAGTTGTTGCAATGAAATAATTGCAGTTCATCGCTGTATTTTTTCTTTTTGAAATAAATCTTGCTTTACAATTGCTTACAACATTTATGGCAAATAATTAAATGCTTATTCACTATGTTTTATTAGATTGAATGAAAAATGTAAATTTTAAACATTAATTTTATTATGTTTTAAAAAAGCAAGTACTGTTAGAAAATAAGTGAACGTAAAGAAGAAGAGACTGGGGAAAAGGATATTTGTGTGACGAGAGAGAATTTCCAATGTATGGGGTGTTTTGCTCTTGTTATTATCATGGAAATCATGCCCCCTCGTCTTATAACATAGTTGTAAGGGATTATTCTTAAATTGGGTGAATTGAATGCCTTCGTCTCCCTGGGCTGTAAAATGGTATAGGGAGAGAGGAGGCGATAGGAGCAATACTGCCAGCTTCACTGAGCCGTGTAATTGGATAGCTTGCAGAAAAGGGACTTTGATCAAATCCGACATGCTAACGATAACAAAACTAAGGAACGTAACACAGGGACTTCCCCGTTGCACTCCTATATACTCATACTTTATTATAGACATTAGAGTGACTCTGTCTGAGTTGAGTCTCTGTCTTTATGTACAGACATGTCATTACGTCGGGGGAGTATACTCTATATATTAGTGACTAGGTATCTGCAGAAAGCTCCTAAATAAAATTCTATCGAAAGCTTTCCCTTTGTTAAAGTCCCTTAACTTTCTCTCTGGCGATTTTATATCTCTCCTTGGGTTATTCCTCGTGTGTGTGTTGTCTTTGGCACCCGCTCAGCTCCTACCTATGCTCCATGTCTGTTTTTTAGTTGAAGATCCTCTCTCTCTCTCTCTGTATCCTATCACTATCCTCAATTGTTACACCCCATTTTAAAGTGCAACACTTTTATTTCCCACCACTGCGTAAATTGGAAAATTCCAATTCTGACAAGTGTGATCCCTTTTCTCTATCCACACCGCTCCTACAGATTTACTCTGTCTGTTTTCCAATGTTGCTCCTGCCAGATTTCACACTCGCTTTCTCCATTTGTTACTCGGACGAAGGGAAGTTGTGCAACCACACAGAAAAAAAAAGTTTCACTTTAACTCTTCGATACATACATAGAGGTACCTATACGTAAATAGATAGGACATATAGTCTTATTATTCTCTCTTCCTCCTTCTTTCTTCAACTCAACTACATTTTTTCAATTGTAAATGCATAGAATTGTCTTAGGAAAATTGTTTTCTCTCCTTAGAATCTCCTCCAGCTTATTTTTCTTCCGTTTTTTATTCACTACATATTCAATTGACTTTTATCGCATTTTCTTTTCATCAGATTTCTGAGCGGTGGAGCTCGGTGAGACATTCATTCTCAGAATCTTTTGCATTGAAAAATATAATATCATCGCTTGAAGATGATTCAGATTGTCAATTTTAGGAATTGGAAACTTTTTGTGATAGTTTTGATTTTTTTGCCGTATACACTTCAATTTTTATTTAGATTCCTCAATCTGTTAAACAGTTGGAACTTTTGGAATATTTTAGTTTTTAAAGTTAAATAATTTAATCCGATATGAAGCCAACAGATTACAAAGATTTTTGACATAATAATATAGTAAAATGCTATTTCAGCAAAAAAAAACCTTTTCATCGATTGACTGAAAGGTTAAAAGTGTCTTCTAATATGTCTAACTAAATACATCGTAGTTTGTGTGGACATAAGTACGGAGGTATTTGTATAAGTGTATAGAGGAAAGGTCATGAAAGTGGAGAGGAGCATTGATTGCTAACACGGAGACAAAGTCCTTGTAACGTGAAGAGGGAATTTCGCAAATGGAATTTTCGCATTTGTGCGGACTTAGTATCAGTAATGGAAAATATCGATTGAAGAGTGAAAGGAGAAGAAAAGTGGAGTTGAGTTGAGAAGGATGTTCCATGTTTCCTCTGATCCCAGACTCAACCAACCATACTAAACGGAGTAAAAGGCAGTGGAAGAGACGACGAGGCAATAGCAATAGGCAATTGCAGTAGGCAAAGCCGGCCGTAAAGTAACAGGGAGGAAATAACGGTGAAGAGCCCGAGTTGAGTCACAGTCACTTCGGTGTAAATCTGCAAAACGATGCGGGGAAGGAGGAAATTGAAAGGAGAAAGCCAAGAGAAATGAGATCGGCCCAACTCCTCTCATCCCACTCTCTCTCTCTCTCTTCTCTCTCTTCCACCAACACTTCCCCACTTCATCCTGCCCATCTTCTCCCAATACTCCCGAACTACCTACTGCTACCGCCTACACTCCTATCTCTCGCAAATACTACTACCATTTCTATTTATTATATTCTCCAACACTAACACCATATAACAACATCTATAAACAACACTTCTGCACACTCATATAGACTCAACCTCAAAGCACAGCATTTCTAAACACATAACTATACTACAACTTAATGCATTAGTACTCAACTTACACAGAATCGACACCCTTATATACATACTACAATTCTTCTTTCTTAATATACATAAGACATCTATTGCAAACTTAAATCTGCTATTTGTGATACAAGAAATTAAAACTTGTTACACAATAATTTTTAAAAGCTAGCAAGATCAGGTAAAATTATTTAAAAAATCCACAGTGAAATTTCTCATTTAAATGACGTAACTTGATTGCAAGCTGCAAGGATATGATATGTGATGCTAATTACGGCAAGACAAATAATTTGGCTGTGGAAAAATGAGAAATGAGGATTTTGCAGTGTAGTGATAGTATATGATAGGAGAAATACTATGAAAGTGTCCTGAAAAGACAGTGAAAATGTCGGTTGGCTTTGTGCAAAGTTCTGAAGGGGTATAAAGAGTGAGCATAAGAATTTCCACTCTCCTCCTTCCATTATGCATTCAATATTCATCAAATTGCTCAAGTATCTCGACTCGAATGTGATATAAACCTTAATGATATGCAGACAGACACATGGATGTCTCTCGAGCTTCACTTGAATGAAAATTAGCTTGTATCGTGTCTCTCTTGAGCTGCGTCCGACAGAACTGCCTCCACTAAGCCTTAAACTTACTACACTTTCTACTACCTACTACTATACTGTACTATTTCTATGTACAGGAGCTTATGCACAAAGGACATGTAGACGAATGCAATTCTCAGATAGAGGATTCCATTGTTTTAGTTTGTCTTGTCTATTGGAGTGAACTCTTGAGCCGTGTCATGGTTTGCCATGCCGTGTGTGTGTATGTCAGACCCTATAGAATTCCTTGTAGGAGTCTATTGTAAAAAGAGAAGTTAGAATAATGCGCTATATCTTGTTGCCATTTGTATTCATCTAAAGCAAGTGACTAGTTTCCTACTACTTACTCCTTGTCTTTTAAATAAGGATTGAATTGTCTTCGTCCTCTCGTGCTCATGTACCATGGTGTAATGTAATTTAATGTAATGTAAATGTTGTATATAATCGAAGTACAAAGTAGGTAGCTTTGTATTCGCAACTCAACTCCCTGCATTTCACTAGTCGTCTACTCCAGGAGTTCCTTTGATAATATGCCAACATAATGGATGCTCTCATAATATCTGATCTTACACTGCACTCCTCCTAAAACTCCCTATATGCCTATAATATTATATAGTTGTAACTATATAAAGTTATCGAATGGCCTATCATAACATCTCCGTTCTCCTCCATGTAATTCTCATGATGATAGTTCATGCCTAGGGAAATGAGAGAATCTGCAGAGAAATGAAAGCATCTCTTCTTCTTCTTCTCTATTCTCTTGTCCTCCTCTTCGTCATCAATGTAACAACCAAATTCAGGAATTACTCTCAAGGCTTTTCTACTTTATAATTCAGGAGCAAAGGAAATGTAAATAGCTTTTCCCCCATTAGATTCTTTTGCCGCCTTCTCTCCCTCCACACTTAAATGAGCTGTGTAGTTTCAGGCTAGAAAAAATAGTGAAATTATGAAATGAGCACTTCCAATGACATCACTCTCAAGACAAAACTCCAAATTAGTTGGGGTGAGAAAGGCCCTGCCTACAGAATGCTAATTTATTAACTTGACTATCAAATGAGAGCACAGCATATGCACTCAACCGTAATGGCCACTTCTACTAATTATAACTTTCTTTGTGAACATAATTAGCTACCTACTGTAAAAACTTGCTAAAAAAACGTGCCAATATTATTATAATAATATGAAATTCTTATGCTTATAATTAAACCTGCTTAGTACATAGTTGTATATATAAATTATATTCTTCAAATTTCATAATAGGTTCGTTTTTGCTCTAATTCGGCCATTTGCAGACATCAAATATTAAAAAAAGGATCGAATTTCTTAATATTGAATGTATTGGATGTTAAGCGAATTTTTATGGCGATTATATTCTGTAACAGTAGTTATTGGCCTATTTAATGACTGCAGACGTGAGAATCATCATTGCTGCAAGGGGCTAGGGCATTCCTACTTTCATTTCCAATTCTATAGCCACAAATGAATATTATTATAGCCTGAGAGTAATACTGAGAAGCGTATAAAATTCCTGGCAATAGCTATAACAATAAAAGTCAATTCAGTCTGAGTGAATTGAAAATGTGTCAGATTTCAGATTGGTGGGGACCACCCTGAATTGTTTCTTTCGTCCTGATGCCATTGTTTGGCTACGTTGTATTTTTCATTGAGTCGATTGACTTCTGCATCTTCCACACCACAACAGAAGAAGAAGAAGATGCTACAGGAGCATAGGTACCTAAAAGAATCATAATAGAAACGTTACTTTCCTGTGTATTGTTAGCTTAGTACCTCGGCCTGCCATAGATAGTGGTAATTGAGAGATTGTAGTAGGAGATTGGGAGACGCAAAGCGTGTAACAAACAATTCAGACAATGTCAATTTAGATTAACATATAGAAAGTGTGCGTATCCACCTTTAACAGTCAATAACAGCAGCTCTCTTCTCTACATCCCTACACTCTATCACTTCTGTTCATGTCCCAATGAAAAAATTCAATTCAGATAACAGTTGATACTGCTAGACAACTGAAATATTACTGTGAATTTAGAATGACGCTTTCGATAACTTACAACCTACATGCCTAAAAACTATGCTTAAAAATATGAACGAAGAAGAAAAGAGCAGAAGGAGTTAACAAAGCGATCCTTAATTAAATATTTTTGGTCATCTACCAATTGGAAAAACCCCAAAATCCCAAGCCAAAACCCCGAAAATCCACATTCAACGAATGTCACAAATTAGTCTTTTCCTTGGCCAAGAATATTTTAAGGAAATGAAATCGTATCACACCAAACCTAAATTAGTAAAACGTTACAGCTCCTACTAATTTTACCATATGAAATTTTTTCGTGATTGCGATCCTTGGCCATCTGGTAACATATGTCAATCATTATATTTATTCTTGAAAACTTGGATACGTTTTTTCCCTCAGCATTCAACAGCATATTTTGTAAGTATAATGAGGAGCATATCTATTAACCTACAAAAATGAAATAAGTTTAAATATTTAATTAAAGCTGAAACTAAATTTTTAATCTTCACTAATCTTCTTTAATTTTAATATTCACTATTATATGGAGAATTCGGACTTTATAAGAGACACACTATACTATAAGTACGGAATCCAGATTGGTTGACGGGGCAGGCAATAATTCTTGAATAATTCTTTATAAAACAAAGATATTTCGCTCGTAAGATTCGTAACAATTTAAACAATGATTAGTCGAGGATAGTAACACATTTACACCATGTTACTTCCGTAATGGGATCAGTCTACAGACGAGGAGAAAATTGTGTAAAGGGTTAAATAAACCAAAGCAAGCCATCATCATCGGCGCCGTCAGAGCAGTTAGCAGGGACTGTAAAACAAAATGCTTAAAATGTGAGATATTGAAAGCCCTTTCCCGATTCCCTGCACTTAAAGCTATGTCTGAGGGAATTCTTAAAATTTTTAGGAAGAGGAATAGTTAGCCATAGTGTGTATGTAACTACCCTTTGTATAATCAATCCCTTTTGGGTCCCTCAAAGTCCGAATTTTGTTTTGTAGATACAGATTTTTTATTTTGTCGTAGTGTACACTCAGCATCGGTCTGTGTTTATTCTGCAACGTGATATCCGATGGATTTTTTAAGTAAAACAACTATGAAGTATATATAGGGATACAATTTCGACGTTATTTCAACCAGTATAAGGTTATAGATGGTTATAGTGACAGAGCTCGTCAGAAAAGGGAGCAGACTTGATCGAGTATTGTGTTGTCTATGCGGACTTTCTTCAAAAAGCGAAAGTTTAAAAGTTAAGATATTCTAGTCAAGTAATCGGATGCTGACTGTGTATTCTTAGTTGTGCAGCAGTTAGAACAGACGGGTGGAGGCTAGAAAAAACTCTAATCTCAATAAGCTAAGAGACAGAATATAAAAAAGACTGAAAATGTAATATTGAGGGAGGACGGGTTGGATGTTGGATTTGTAAAAAGGCAGAGGAGGAAAGTGTAGTGCCAGCACAGCCGGTGCCAAAATTTTTCAATAGGATGTTGGTTGACTGCATAAAAAGTGAAGAAATGAATAGATAGTTCAATAAAATTGACTTGCGGTCCCTGTGTCGGTCCTTTTCTCTCTCAGATAAAATGTAAAAGAAATTCTTTGGCTTAATACCCGATGTAGAAGAAGAGTTTTGTTCAGCTGCTCTCTTTCCGCCTTATTTCCGTGGTGGTTCGTTGTGGAATTCATATTAAGCTCAGGTTAGTTTAATGTAATCTAATGTAATGCGGCAGTATTACAAAATAGCTCCGGTGAGGTTTGTATTTGCAAAAAATACCTTAATCGAATTTTCATTTTCTCGTTTCCATTTCTGCCACTATAATATCAGAGAGCCTAAGTTTCCCTCACAAAAAATCTTAAAATGTCTACAAAGTAGCGTAATAATATTTGTTCCGCCACACACATAGCAGATTGGTATGGGCGAGAGGAAACCACAAGTTATTAAATCATACAGAGAGAGAAAGAGAGACTCTTTCTGTATTGCAGGGATGTATAATGATAAGATGAGTCTTTTTGAGTATGGGATGGGTTTGAGTGTGGTGTGGTGGTGGTGTGTGTGGTGCCTGGTGTGTCATCGCGTAGCCAACTTATTTTACTTTCCTTCCTCTCTTCTGTCTTTTCATCATTATAAGGTCAATTTCAATTTCAGCCAGGATATTATTTTTTCCTCACTTCCTACGTACATGCGCTATATTATTTAATATCTGAAACGTCTGTATTTTATTATCTTATAAGTTTTCCAGCCAACTCAACCAATTTACTTGCAAAACTATACACGTACTATCATCTTATGACGCTCTGGCTTCACTTGCACACTAAAGATACGGAAAAAATGAAACAGGAGACACCACAAGCCGATATCTATTAAATTGGGCGGCGATTCTTTGCTGGAACTTTACCTCTCTCTAATATTACACTTTGCAGGGATAACCAGAGCAGAACTAAACTTAACTTTGTTACGGAGATTTCCTAAATTGAAATGGATAGAGCGAGTTACATTACTATCTTTACAGAACATTATCTCTCTCACTTTTACGGAACTTAATGTAAATCCTTAAACCCTTGTATTACAATATGCTACATTCCTGCCCAGTGTGTAAATACGAGTCTCCTTTCGAAAATTCATGGCATTTCTGCGGTTTAGGAGCATGTAAGAACGTCTTTTCACCGGGGTGGTAGGACTAAGTAGCAGTGGTAGCTCCTAAAGACTCACGTTGTTATTTCCTTATTATTATTAGGCATTGGATTACAGGTCGGCCCAACATTATGCTCCCATCAATATCAACATTTATTTTATGCCGCCCTAAAATTCGACGGTGGCCTCGGCTTGGCCTGACCTCACCAAAGAGCCTTATGGCTCTCTCCCTTCCCTTCGACTTCATTACCTACTCACTCTTTTCTCTACTTCTGCCGACCTGCATAATAAACCAATAAATCCATCCAAATCCTCCACTTTCCTAAGAAAAGGGCTCATCTTTGATTTTTCTGGATTCCTCTACACTTCATCTGTTACAAATTCCCTGACATACACTTTACATTCATCTTTTTACCTAACAAAACCGTTCATCATTGTATGTTTATGCGTCAACTCAACTCATCTTTGTCATCAATCTAATAATCACTAATTATGTAGCATGAAATATTAAATGAACAATTTCATACATGAATCAAAAAACAATCAAAACAGTTTTGATCCATAAAATTTTGGTGTTAATTAGAAAAACTTCCTGTTTAATGGGGCCAAACGAAACAGAATCTTTTATTTTATCTGCATAACATAACAGTACACAATGTCCAAATTCTGAAGAAGCCGTTTCGATTTCGAACCTACTGTTTTTATCTATCTCTCTTTAACTATTTGACTCAAGTTTATGTTCAAAAATACACAGAAACCTGTATTAAGTTGACTAAGAATTATTTTCCTTTTAGTAAACAATTAACAGAACTTTAGTTTTAACATTTTCTTTTTTGAATGTGCCTATACTGACAATTTTGCATGAGATACATGTAAAGCACTGTAGTTTGAACTTGGTCCACTGATAATTATAGTAATCGTCAATTTTACAAATATAATTATAGGAGTAACTTTTCATGTATGATTAACGGTTATCACAGTTATCCCATAAGTTGATTTGTGTTTGTATGTAACATGAAACTCAGAAAGATTTCTTGGTTTGTTTCTGGCACGGTGAACCGAAATATTATTAAGATAAGAATGTTTCTGTTCTGGATTTCGCACAGTAGTAGATGCGATTGTAGGCGACATTATTGTTAATAAAATTGTGCATTGTTTCTGGTGGGGGTGTGCAGTCTATAATTTTGAATTTCAAGTTGTAGCAGATAATGATATTAAACAAGGTTCTGTTGTACCTTTGTCTTTGTAGATTAACATCAACGAAGCAGACAGAGTATATTGCACCTTAAATAGTTTTCTGCCTGGGATTTCGTGTTGATAATTAGCAGTGCTAGTTGATAAAACCGTAAAGTGTGCATGACAAGCTGACGTAAATCACTTCATGCTCTGAACAATATTACTTAGGCAGACAGCCATAGACAGTTTAAAAACATTTAAGCTACAAGTTGATAGGAATAAATGATACGCTTTTATGTAATACACTAGCTATGTACTTAAAATAAATGTGCACTTCACTATAGGGCAATGATATACGTGTGACATATATGCAGCAGTATGAAAACATAAATTGTAAATTTTTTTACTGTCTACTTATTTGTTCTCTCTATTTATCATGCTGAAAAAATATTTAACACAAACTTTTTAATCGAATTAAAAAGTTTGGGTTATGTTATAAATTCCATTTCTATCATTGTATTTAATTATTGTCTATAAACATGGATAAATTAAAGTACTCTGATAAATCTTATCATTATGAAAGATTAATTACAAGTATTTACAAGTTAGTACTCTACTCACCCATGCGAGGCTGGAGATTGTCATGATATTTTTTAACACGTAAATAACTTTTCAATATTAAAATGTCTTTGTAGATGGTTATCTTATGTTATGATGTTATCCTGTCTATTTACTTCCACTTTAGTTCCACTGAGTCTCACTGAATCGATAACAGTACGTCCCTTTCCAATGCGACTTCATCCATTCTTCTGTAAAAATCATCTTCTATGTTCTTATTCATTCTTCTATAAAAATATTTTATCTAGAGAGACAGTTTTAATACATACCCCATTGAATTTTCTGCACGAAATAAGCACTCCTGTAAATTCTATGCGTATTATTACACGGTTAGACAACATTTTGAAACAATATAATTGTGATTGTTTCAACAGGCTTTTGTCGCAGAAATATAGGGATGTGGCTAAGTGGCCCTTAATTTTATTTCGTGTTCAGTAAACGTTAAAAACTATTGTTGTTGTGCCGAATTATCTCAATTTTCACCAATTACTCTTTTGGGAAATAAATGGAAATGACAATGTGCAATTAACAATGGTAAATCGCAGAATAGGCACAGACCTTGGTAGTTAGTAAGATAACAGAAATTCATTTATTAGCCGAGATTCCCATTAATGGCAAGAACAACAACATCAATATTTTGCACATTTTCAATGTTATGTGTATAGATCATGGTTCCTGAAATAATGTAGCAACGAAAATATTCAAAACTAGAGCAAAATATGGTGATACTATGCAAAATCTCCGTAAAAAATCAGAGAAATCCGATAGAAAACTGAGTCGGAAGTTCATATTTGACACAGAGCAGGTTACTAGCGTAGATCAGCATTATGTTTCCAAAATAATGGATCATATCAATTTAAATTCAATTCGGTACACTAAAGCGATTATTAGATGTGTAAGCCGCAACCTGACACGGCATGTTTAATAATTAAACTAATAACAAATAGAAGTCGATAACTCATGTGTCTAATAGAGTAGCCTTTTACCAACCTCTTCCTCTACCCACTTCATACTTTAATTTAATATTTCCTTCTGCTTCTGATCTTTTTACTCAAATTATTTACGAGCTGTGACGAATCATAGAATGCTACTCATGTTCATATCTCTTAGTCTTACTCTTCTGTGAATTTTACCACTTATCATAAAATAAAATGTGTCACAATCATAACATCAGGTAGACTAGTGCCTTTTGCTCATTAAGGCTAACACATTTATTTTTTAGCAAACAATCAAAAATGAGACTTGAAAATTGAAAATCATAGAAAATTCTTTATTTAAATAAGGTTAGACAGTTATTGTGGTTTCTGATTACCGTTTACTAAAAATTACAATTGGATTTCATTCGTAGCATTCATATAGGGACAGATTGAATCTAAAACGATTAGATAGACTGTTCAAACATTTTAGGTTTCAAAATATAATACAGGAGTCATTTCATTTGCATTTGGGAAAATCTACAATTTTTATTTCTATTCTCGATTAATAATTCATGAATGATTGTTCTGGTAATTAATAGCATTTAACGTCAATAAGAATAACCCATTGTCCTTAAACTTTGTTATTAAATAGAGCACTATAGATTATTTTTCAAAATAAACTTTAGTGTGTAGCCAGCATAGCAAATTAGATTCGTATTTCTAATGGTTTTTCAACTATGTTATTAGCTGAGAACTACAACACGTAGTGCGTATAATTTATAAAGGAATCCGAGAAGTAAAAGGAAGTTATGATTTCACGTCAGGATAGTGTCAGTATAGTTTTCCTGTTGAAAAAGTTGCTTACTTTGCAAAGGGTACAATGAAAATCAGGAGCAGTAAACATTCCACTTACTATATGACTTATTAGAAAATTGATAATTAATAACATCTCTCATTATTTCACGTTCTGCTCAGTTTTGAAAATTGAATCTGAGAGTCTGATAAGAGTGAGAGCGAGGAGTTGCTAGTTGGAGGAGGGGGAGTCTGTAGGTATTATCGTAGTAGTCGGCAGCTCTGCACGGTAGTTTAAGTGTTCAACAGCATTTGTGCACTAAAAAACTTTTTTAACGCTCCAACATGCTTTGATGCTCTTTTCTTTCCGAGTTTGCTCGAACTCATCATTTTCTTATACAGGTTCACTGTTAGTGAAACAAAAAGACAAGTTTTTAATTTATGGCCCTCATAAATTTCTTTTGACTTCCTGTGGCTTTGCAGAGTGTCACAATCCTACTCTTCAGTCTTCAGCATTATCAATAGCTGTAATATACAAGCCTTAATTTCACTACGCTTTAATATTCTACATTACTCTACTATAGTCTCGTCGGTTCTCCCATGAGCAACGTTACACCATGCAGCAGCCTTCCAGTTTGATTTCACCTCCCTTTCATTCCTCTTACTAATAGCCATGTAGACATTTTCGTTAACCCTACCCAGGCTCGTTGCGGTTGGTGGTGGTAGGCTCTATTTGTTCATGTCAAATTCATAAATACTATTTCACTACCGAAAACTCAGGTCAGTCCTTTCAAATCTAACCCCACACGTGAATTAAATTGAAATTAAAGTTACTTGCACGGTTCAGGTGGCAGAAAGCAGGATTTATCAATTTCAATCTAAAAATTTTGCCTCATTTTCATTTCTATTACTTCGCTATTCAAATACCCATAATATGCAATTAGTGACTAGTTAGTTTAATCTTTTCATTCATGACCACAACTGTCTAATATACAATATTATCTGTCCCACGCACGGACACTAACATAAAACTGCGTTTTTAATTTATATAGATTGGGATTTGGAATTTGAGAAAAATGCAAACATCAGGATTACAGTGAACGCAACAAGAAAATCTATATCAATATTGAAAGTAGATTGAAATTTAATCCCAATTCATATTGTTACATTTGGTGTTGATTAACACTATAATACGCAATTGACGATATTTTTGTATTGTAAATCTCAATTGTATTCTACGGTCCTATGTAGCCCGAGAGTTGCAAAAATAATTTGTCTGAATTTTACAGCAAAAAGCTCTGAGGCAAGTTAAGACAGAAGAATGGATGTAGGAAGCTAATAAATAGTGATATATAAATGCTCTGTCTCGTAGAGCATATTAAAACGATGTGTAAGCATATTATTCAGTGAGAACGAACCGGTTAAGGTGAAGCAAGGGAAGATTCATAGTGTTAACTTCATAACTCAACTAAAAGCACTGGTTGTTAGAGGCTAACTACTAATGTAATAAGTACTACAGCACATAAAACTTAGTCAGTTATGAAATCATAGTCTAATATTTTCAATTTTTTGTGCTATGATTTGTTTTGAGTTGTTAGAGACTGTCGAGTCTGCTCGACTTGTAATATTCCAGAGATTTCATGTTAAACATGCTTGCAATTGGAATTAGCTGATGTATAGCCTTCCCGCGAGGGGAGTTAGCTGGTAACAAAGTACCAACTGACAATGAATGAGTTAGGCTAAGGACTTGAGGAGGCAGGGATGTTAAATGCACAGAGAGTGGAGGCGAAGAGAAAACACACTCTAATATTTCATTGAGTTCTTTTAATGCGATTGCTGGAGGTAGACATTAGAAGAGGTCGGTACAGTATTAATATCGTTGTATTAGAAGGCGGTGCGGAGCCAAGGAGGCTATTTGAGAGCCGTTAGCACTACGACCGACCTGTGATTTTAGATTCAATTATGATGAATATTCTCCACACTGCAACTTGTCATGCCCCGAGCACTCTCCTCTATCTCACACCACACACACGGACGAGTATATAGAGATGAGAGGAGAGAGAGAGAGAGAGCTCTTTGTAGATCTTATTTTATGGATGGGAAAAGTACCTATGTGAATGTGTTACATTGCCTCTCCGTCCTCCGACCATGTATCATTGCTCAATGCTTGATAAATAGTGTCTTGAAACAATTTGAACACTTACAAACAATTAGACACACCTACCGCACACTATAAATGGCAGAGCCGACACCAGCTACACTGTCTCGAACACATGGAGAAAGCACGTAGCTAATTCCAACTTTTCAGCAGCATTTTTCTCATTTACCTCCTGCAACAGATCCAACACGCATTCATACAATACTCAACATTTGTGTTTCATTTAATTTATTTAAAAGAACTTAACAATTTATGCAGAAGAAACTCTGTGCACTACTTTATCTATGAATTTAGTGATAGAAGTATAATAATTACAATTTGTAAAACTTTTCGTGATATGCGTTTTTGCTATGCTTCAATAAATCCAATTTTTAGTATATTTACTTTCATATTCTTCTTATTCAATCAAAACATTTCTAAATCTTAATTTCATAGGTGCTAGTGCGAGTATAGTCAACCCAAATATTCATTGTGTCATATTATATCTCACTGCTGAGTAGGAATATAGTAATCTCATTGAAATATGTTTGCCAAATAAAGCTATACAAAAAACGCACCTTTAGTAATTTAGGCTTATTCATTGTCTGAGAACATGCCAGTGTCTCTGGATGTCATTTATAGAAAATATTGATTGAAAATACAGCAGCGACATTTTTAATTCCAGTTCAAGAAAAACTAATAAATAGTTTAACAAGCTATACGTACTTAAATCAGACATGGACAAGACCTGTTGCAGGGAGTATGAATTAAATAAATAGAAAATATTAAATTGCTCTTACATAGGGTATAGCATGCGTTTCAATCTAAGATAAGGATACTAGTTTTAGCGTTAGTATAAGCTTACGTTTATACTGCTTTATTATTATTAGCTACTAGTATGTGTATGTAGTCTTATATAATACGTAGTAAGTTGGATGCTGGAGGATATAGAGTTTATCAGTTAGTAGGAAGGTTAACGACCACCACCTGCGTATTTAGCTCCCGGATTTTATTATAAATTAATTACAAAGAAGGTGAGCAATCAAGCAAGGAAGGCGTCATTTATTGTGAAGCTTTAAGAAACAACTGCGTTGATGTGTAGAGTAGAGTGTAGATTAAATTATGCTTTTTTAACTGTAGATGTCTTACATTTTTAATCAGCTACTTGTCAGACAGAGATCATGCAAGCATTGCTTCAATGTTATTATATTATAGGAAAACTGCAAGGATGTTTACCCACAGGTATATACGTGTATGTATGGGTACCTGCTACACATATTATATCGTGTTGTAAATGTCTAAATGTAAGTATTGCTGTGTACAAACATACCTACATGACTTTATTTAATGATAGTTGTGTGAATGGAAAATATGTGCGAGAACCGAGTTGGTTGCTACTTGCATTTGCATTGAGTTTATGCATATCTAATTTGAATTATTGTAAATTAGTATTCAAAAGATAAATGTCTACCTCCTTAATGCTAAGTTCTAATAAGCGCCCATGTACTGCCAATTTTTTCTGACTTGTCACGAATTGTGTAGTTTATTAAAATTCTCGTTTCTGCACACAACAACTGCAATCAGAGAAAAAAGTTGACCTAAGGAATTAAATTCTGCAAATCCCATTAGTGCATATTTCTTTTATATAATATTATTATAGGTAGGTATAGCTATATAACTAGGGGAATCCAATATTATTAGACGAATGAGAGTTGTTTCCGATTATTATGTAGTGATATGTTTTGTGTCTGATCGTGGGACGAGTTTTCTTATTGTTAATCCTTGGACAGAACTAACAGATAACCCGCTAGACACACAAATGCAATTGTTGGAAAGGATCTTATAGCTGGGTAAAAGTGCTCGGGGCATTCATTTCCACTTCTCCTCAATCTCTACACTTGTATATTTATCAGAAACTATTATTATATAAGGTTAATAAGTGCACTACCCACGTTTCAGGAGTTATGCTTTGTAATTTTTGTGTATTTGAATGAAGATACGCACCCTCACTCAGTTATAAAATATCCTGGCGTCATTTTGCTATAGTTGATTCGAGTATAAACACTTTATCTGCGCGAGATGAAGAAGAAGGGATTGCTTGTGATAACTATTACTCAGTTAGTAATTCTTCGGTAGACAAGACAAGATTGAAGATTAACCAACAGACGTCGACGATTTGAAAACCAGCAGGTCAGCCCAGCCTCCAGTCATCTGCACATCAACAGAAGCTAGAACACCCAAAAACCGCAAAAACTAATTTGATTGCAAATGTGAAATAAATGTATAATAATTTCATCAACAGCTCGCTGTGTTATCTTACGATGGCCAAACAATGCACTTAATGCTCTGCCCCTTCTTTTTGCATTAGCCTCTACTCTATCATTATCATTATTAGAATCTCGCTGATAATCATGCTCACTGAAAACAGAAAATCGAATTACCTGTGTGCACTCTGTGTTCTTAGCTTTTTCTAATGCACAATCTCACTTGAAAAATCCACTGCGCCCAGAGCATATCATATCACTGTTCAAGAAAACAGTAGCTTAAACCTACTTGAGGTGTGTACCTAGCAAGAGTCTCTGTATGCAGATGACTTTTAAAGTAATTCACGGGGAATAAGCTTATTAGGAAAATAGATTTAGGCATCGAAATCATTGGGCGATGGAAGGAATTGAATCTAAAGGTTATTTCTTTTGTAATTGTAATACCTATTAGAATGTCGGCATCCTGTTCTTCAACCAAAAGATTCCTTGTAATTGGATTCACATTTCTTATATATGCAATGATCTATGAATCTATGTATCTACCTGTGTTTCCTTTAATAACCTTTGAATCAGACACGTATACAAATCCATATGAACTCGCACAGCTATACAATTACTGAAAGTAAAAGCCGGTAGCCAAACAGAAAACTATTGATGTATATTGGATCTTGTTTCTCCTACAGAAAACTTTAAGGTGTAGCCTTAGTGTTCAATTACATTATCATCTCTAATGTTTGATTGTGGTTAACCAGCTAAAGCCAAACTACCACCTTACGCGTCAATTTGATTAGATTGCAACGGCAAAAAATAATCAACTTCCAACTGTCGGACTCTCTTTTCTCTTCTTTAGATTATATTCATCATCGCATTTAGAATCATGCACAATGCAGTAGTCTTCTGAATTTCTAGCTAATAGCCACCTGCACTCCCTCCTCTGATAGATAAGGTGTGTTTCTTGACCTCCAATTTCTGCACCCTTCAGTCCACCCTTTCCTCAAACACAATTATCAGACATTTACACAACTATTTCTACAACTTTCAAAATCTTGTCATATGCTAATTTTTTTCTTTCCAAATTCAATTAGCAATTAGCGCAGCTACCTCCAGCTATACATTTACTAAATAACATTTAGCAGTAGTAGCTTGAAAAACAATTAACCTCCCTATTGAAAACCATTAGCGAATGGCACAATTCTCTGACTCTGTTATATTCTACTTATCATCCTATTAATGTCATCAAATCTTCAGTAGATAAATAGTGACTGCTCACTGCTGTATCCTAACCTGTCTACTAATTATTTATTATTCAATTTATAGCGCCTATTTACAATGTTACACATCAACTCGACAATTATCTACATTTCTATCGCACTCTTAGAAAGTTTAGGGTTTCATCTATCATGCAAATAGTAGGTATTCATGCTTTTTTTGCATTTATTTACATTTAGTTCAATGGATTATATATATATATATATAATATAGCTGTGCTCTATTGGGCATCACAATAATATTATTTTTCTTTAACCATTTTAACAATGAAAGATTACATTTTTAAGACAAAAATCAGTAGCATTTGTAAAAATATCGTCAATGAATTTCTTATACTTAATTATACTTATAATATTAGGTCTGCAAGAACATTCTGTCAATATTTAGTTATGTGAATTTTCAATGATGAAAACACTTACATGGAGACTGATAATATCTACTTAGATTTTAACAGTATTTTTATGTAAGTAATGTAATTTTTTCAAGTCGTCATCAAAGCCAAAATTTTGTCTTAATTACTAAAAAAAAAGTCTCGCAGTATGTAACTTGTATATATTATAAATGATGGTATAAAAATTTTATGGTACCCCCATATAATTGTGTTTGTATGGAGTATTGGAAGTTTCAATGAGGTGATATAGCGAAATTATGTTGAGAATAATCTTCAATGAAGGATGTGGTAATGCATAAGGAGACAGAGACATTGCGTAGCCTCTCGTTTAATAAATGACCTGATGATCCCATTAATATAGTATAGCTGAAATTGAAATATAAATGATTGAGGGATGTGATTTTCCTTTCGCATTCCGCTTTCCACCAATAGGAGACGTCTGTTCTAGGAGTATTTACTATGCAATTGACAGAAATCACTGCCTGCATGTGCACATACAGAAACTTAATGCTAAATTATGGATGCAGAGAGATGTTGATGGGATTGGCGAAACACGACGACTCATTAAGCTCTTGATTGTTATTATTGAAGGGCTGAAGAGTGGTATGGTTAGGCTTTAGGAATAATAAGGATAATAATGACGGGAATAATGTTCATCTCTAATAGAGCGAATGCAGTCAAAACACAATGGCTAGAAAAGATATAGGTAGAGTGACTAGCCGTGCCTTTTTTGATGGAAATTCTCTAGTGCCAACAGTGCTAACTACAACAATAAGTATTAGGTACTTGTTTTTCATAAAGAAATATCATTAAAGTATCTGTAGTAAAAAAAACTTGAATATAGTCTCGCTATATGGACATATCACACAAGTTGATAAGCATTGCATTACAATATAATTTGTAAGTCTAGTAGACGCAATCTCCATAATGCAGTTTGCATTAAGAGTTTTAAGAGTCTGACTACTGTGACATTAGAAAAGCAAGATATTATGAGTGCTTCATTGTAAGAGAGTAATAATAAGTGCTTATTATTAGTTATAATGTACTTGTAAGTAGTGTATAGGCAGAGAGAAAAAAGTTATCTTTGCCTATGATGGACTAGGGAAAATCAGAAAGAGAGAACCAGTAGTCAAAGTCCATTATCTAATGGATGTTGAGCAGAGGTGAGATGATAATACGATGTGATACTTACAAGCCTAGACAAGACAAGTCAGTTTCAAATCAAGATTGAATGCGGAGATGGATGGATAAAACTTCAGTTGAGTGAGGGAGATGGATTCCAAATCATTCCAGCATTACAGCCATTAGTACTTTCAGTAGCTTCGTCTACTCATCCTTTCTACTTTCAGTACTATACTCACTATCTCGCAAATTAACTATTTATTACATGGCTATTTTATGGTCAACATAAACATATTGAATTGCCTGTACTTAGCCAATAAACCCTTTTCCCCCACAAAAATTATTATAATGCAATTTTATAACATATAACATTATCTAATAATATTAGCTACTTATATAATTTAACTATCATGTAACTCATCTGCAGCGGTATCTACATGATTTATTAATTTGAAGCTCTAAGTTATAGACGTATACTTTTACATTATTATAAGCATGTGCTACCAGTTTTTACTTTAATTTCAAATTAAAATTCGCAAAAACTGTAGATGCATACATATTTTGCACATTGAAGTAACTGCATCTGTATCCGATTTATTAGGAGAGGTACCTGTAAAAGAATTCCATAATTTACTGATAGTTAAACAAAAGGATATTTCTAGAAAAGACAATAAAAATTCTTGAGCTACAATTCTAATCTCGTTAATTTGCTTAGCATCTTTGGATTTTTATTTTTCCTCAATGCCATATGATTATGGACTGCAATTTATAAGTTTTTCAGTGAAGATCGGATCTTGATCTTTACTGTCTTCATACCTTGTTAGATCTCTAACTGACTAGTTGGCTTTTACTCTTGTTTATCTCTAAACAGCATCTCTAGAACTCTAGAATGTTCGACTCTGTTAAGAGTTAGTGTAGCTAACTATCAATTCTGTCGTTTCTCAAAGATAAAGATCAGCTTCACTCACAGGTGGTTCGTTTCCCTTCATTTCTCCTTCTCTAACTTGTTTTCATGGCCAATGCGTTTCATTACTGTTAAAAGCATCCGGGTACAAATGTGTAAATTTGATTACTTACCAATAACTACTAGTGTTGAGGAATTACACAATAACAAGCTAGGTACTGTTTTTATGCTAGTGCAATAAATACTACCAATACAAATGGAACCAAGAAACTTGAATATGATACTGAATACTTCGGCATTTAAAGAGGGAGATATTTTTCAGCCTGTCTGATGCCACGATTTTATGTCCAATATTCTCTTTAACAACTTGGATGAAATTTTTTTTGAAACTTGGATTTATACAAATAATAAGAGTATTCATTCAGATGCAGCACGAATATATGACTATACTTGTGTGTTTAAAAAGATACTAAATACAAGCATTAAATTCTTTCAAGTAGATATTCTTAAACTTAATCACAAGTAATGCATTACTTTAGTTTTAAATCTATTTACAATAACTTCCCATATGATACCAAATTACATCTATTGTGATCTGCTGCATACGAAATTAATAAACTTTGTAATTCATTTGGATTGGAAGTTTTGTTAACCGCAATTTGAAAGAATATTACTGAAGAAATTATCAGC
The DNA here is from genome assembly GCA_009936455.2 of Tomocerus minor. NCBI lineage: Eukaryota > Metazoa > Arthropoda > Collembola > Entomobryomorpha > Tomoceridae > Tomocerus > Tomocerus minor. The sequence continues at coordinate 26,132 of JAAAYG020002220.1, forward strand.
AAGTCGGTCGCAAAAACGAAAGGCTGTTTTTGCAATAGATAACTGGAATTCAAATTCTGATATTGTTCATACTTGTAAATAAAGGAAAGAAAAGGCAATTATTAATTGATGAAACAGTTGTCCGAAAAGCTAATTAAGTGAGATTTAAAACCTCACTTTATTCGACACGATTCTTTAAAGACAACAAAGTAGGTAATGAGTAATGAGATGTTAGTTAATTTGGTATATATTAAATGCAAGATGTATAAGAGATCTGTTGTGTGCAGTCATAGGGAGGACATAATATTTTTAAATTGAACTCATCGTCCACTGAAGAAATGTAAAGACCCCCTAGACTGCCAAACGAAAGTTGCCTAACTAAGAAAGGACGTAGTAGGAACTAGGAACCAACTGGACACTAAAAGCGTTACATCAACTTACGAATGCTCTTATAATGTAAGTAACACAGGGTTCTCGTGGCTGCATTCTATGCACACTGCATTGAAAATGATAATTTGAAAAGATGGAGTTTTAACTTTAGGCATTTTCCTCATTATTTTATTCTTATTCACGATGTGACACTATTTATCTGTGCTTAGCTTACGACAATGTGAATCAGTAGAATGTAATGCAGCAATGGATTGTGTTGACGAACTCATATGAACCAGTAAAACTTTGAGGGTGTGTTGTGTTTAGTTATTATTACAGGTACTCTTTTCATTTTCATGGAGTGGCAGACTAAACGCAGTATTCCACATTCTGAGCATTTGTCATCCATTATCAAGCAGAATTATCAGATGAGGGGGCAGATAAGACTATCTGTGGGGGGTACCGAAGCGGTGACACCTTAACTTTGTCACCACAGGAATATTGTTGTTCAAATCTGAAAGGACTTGTACATTTTTACGTTTTCTCTACTATTCTATCAAATATTAAGTTAGCATCGCAGATACAGAAAATACATAAGGCCCTTTTATACGAGTAGCTACACTAACATTATTTCACCATGTTATTATAGTGTAGGCAGCAAGGAAAAATGCAACAATACCTATACGAACAGAATAAAAGTAACTACTTTTTACTGATTTCGATTTCTGTCGGTTCATATCTATGTGCTTACATTATTACAGGTCAAATGTTTCCATACTTCTTCCTAATGTTTCAGCTTGAAACGCACTTAACTCACAGATAGATGCTATCTAAATATATTAATGAAAGTACAAAAAGTAAATCTATCAAGGCATGCGTTACAATGAAGCACAACTGACTAGATCCAATTCTAATAACAGTTGTTCAAATCCTTATAAATAATTATATACACCTTTGATTCCTTTAATATTCGAGGATGGCTTCAAATAAACTTTGGTATTTTCTTTGGTGTCTATGCCACGAAGGGGAGAACAGCAGGAAAGAATTTCTCCTTTGTGACTGGAATAACTTTTACTATTCTTTTTCATCCGCGGATTACGTTCGTTATTTCGATTATAGTTAAAGGAGCACTCTAAAATTAGTTGGTACATTTTAAATTTTAAATGTTTTTTGAACTTTGTAAAATATATGCATTTGATATATTTTAATTATACTCTACTTTGACATCAAAACTATCTGTGTACACTGGTAAAATACTATTTGTAATTGTTATTAAAAATAATGTAAGTAATAGTAAAGTAAGAAAGTTTTATCTCATTTTTATTTCGACAAATAGTGTGTGTACATAAGTGAGAATATAAATCATAAGAATTTTGCACATCACGGTGGTAGACTGGAATGTAGTTGTTTATGTTTTGAGCAATGCATGGAGTGTAGAGCAAGTTTGTGCATTATTCTAGAGGAGTGCATGGTTGTGAATTAAGGGAATGAATGAGAGTTTGTTTTTAGGGTTGAGCAATTGTTTGTTATATTTATAGTACATTTTTTTGTATGTCTATATGTGTAGTGAGTAAGTCTAAACAAGTAGTGAGAACTTGTTTGGTCTGAATGTAGTAATGCTGTCCTTGTCTAAGTATTCCCGGTGTCATGTTTCTGGGAGGTTGAAATTTCAATGAGAAATATAATATGTAGTGTCGTTACATATTTCTTGAATGAATGAAAAGAAAATTGTGGCTAAGACGAGGAGAGTAGTTTAGAGGTCGGTTACCGAGATGCGTTGTCATTTACAGTCGATAGTAACTTCCCTTTTATTTTTTATGCCCGTAGAAATACAATGTCACTCTTGCATGCAAACAAGTGCAATAATATTCTACATATATATACGAAGGAGGGAGTTCCTAGCGAGAGTTAAAAGTTGCATGCATCTGTACATGGCAACATCCCGTTCAATATCTCTTATGTAAAATAAGGGAATATTTTTTTTTCTAAATTCAATCTCACTATGGCTGAACATCACATGAGGAGAGTAAGAGACAGTTGATACATGGCTTTTTCTCGGGCTACCTGCAGATCCCACCTGTGCTGTGTTGAGATGGAGAACAAGAGCGTGGGCTTCAAAGAACTTCATAAAGCTCTAGAAAAACTGGAAGGTGACATTAAACTCAAGTTGAGAAAGCATTAAATATATAAACCCAAAGTATAAATAATAAAATCGGGTGACACTTCAACGCAAGGATCTCCGTGGGTAGAAAGCTACACTCTTCTCTCATCCACTGCAACTGGATAGATAACACAAACTCCCTTATCGGTGAATGATGATGAAAGCTCCCAAACATAAAATTCATTTCATACTTTTCATTATCTCCACTGCAAACCTCACGAAATCTTTATCCCACATAACTCCACACTCCACTCACTCTCTGCAACTTTCAAATAATAAGACTTAACATCTTGCACTATCGCATACATAATAATAATATTCTTACATCTGGCCAACCTGCAGCATATAATATATTAGCCAAAGAATGGATATCTTCTTGCAGCTTAAAAAATTATGTGGCAACAACAAGATTTGCAAAACAACTGCTACTGGGTTTCACTTACCATATTACATGCTACATCTTAAACCTGTATTTAAATAAATTAGAAAATCCAATATTCTCTAATTTGTATTTTGATTTACAGATATTTGGGATAGGGCACTAATAATAAGCTGCAATTTCTATTTTCGGAGTTTACTAACCTGCAAGATTTCAGAGAATTATAATTTGTATTTGTTCTAGGTTTTTGTTTTACGTTTGCTCTGACACAATTTTTTCAACTCTCAATCGAATTTCTTGAAACGCTAGTTTTGTTGTCCTATTTTTCTATTTTACTGGCACAAGGCTTTTATGACTTTCTTCTAATTTCTCATTTTCATATGCTGTTTCTGTTGCTGATTATTTAATAAATGTTATGATGTGGATTGGCACAGTCTTATTTTTCGTTTCTGAGCTTTCCGCCTTTTGATTTCCAACGGTACTAGATGAGAACTGGCTGTTTTTCCGTTTCCTCCCAGAATAACAAGTTTTGGCTACAGCATGACGAAATTGCGTGCTGATATAAATAGAAATAATGTGTAACATCTTTTAACTCTTAACCTGTCCTGCAACTGTCTTATAACTGACATTAATTTAAATGAAAACTGTACAAAATTGCTGAATGCTCACACGGACATGTAAAAACAGAAAATTTGCGAAACTTACATATGCTACATCTTTTCATATACGCTTAGTTGCATCATGTCACGAATATGGGGTCTTGAATGAGTGTAAAAGTATATCAGGAGTATATTGGGCATATGCGGTATAGATGACAGATGTAAAAATGGAAAAAAAATCTGTGAAACTCTACTGTCAAGGATATGTGTCAATAAACTTTTGGAAATGCAAATGGTGTGACAAATTGCATTCCGGTGTGCAACAAGAAAATATTTTTGGTTAAAATACATGGGAATAGGGAAAAATCTCATTACATTTATTAGTTGGATCATGAGATGAGATTATATGGATATAAACTTGAATCAATATTGTACAAACATTATTGCTTAAACTGTGAAGGGGAAAATAGTTAATCTTGCCGAGAATTAACGATAAAATTGATTGAAAGTCAACTTTTGGCTGATTATGATAATATTATAGTATCTTGAATGTAAGATAATAAGTAATGGTAAGAGTAAATGAAGAAATCGTGATCAGATTATAAGGCTAGAGACTGGATTGTGTAATTTAATGATATTTTCCGGTAGCCGCTTTTCTTGTTCTAACATCTGAAGTTAAAAGGAAAATAACTGCATTCAATTACTGCGAACATCACTACACACTCCTTTGTAAAATCAAGATACGAAATTAAAATTTTTTAGAACAAGTTTTTAAAGCGGCCAATAAGATTCAAAAGCTCGAGCATTAAGTTTTCTTCACCCTAAAAATGCTTTGTGTTATATTATGCAAGAGAATTGAAGAGTGGTGATAAAGGAGTAATAACTCGAGGAAACCTTTTAGCAAGCCCTTTAATTCATGTCACCTTTTTCTTTAGTGCCACAATGAAAAGAATAGACAATAATGTGCATTTCCTTGTAGAACGCATGTGGATATAAAATGAATGTAGTATGTTGTTGAGAGAGACAGGATTAGTGGTCCATTAGAAATGCATGATACATAGAAAACATAATATAATAGCTGTTGTAATTGTATTGGCAATTGTAGATCTATTAACTCCGACTGAAGAAATGGTGCATTGAGAGATGATCAGACGGATGTGGAGCAGTTTTCAATAATTTATATGTTTGTTGAGTGCAATTTACTATTTATTTATTGTAAAAGCAGAGGGCAAATATTTTTGGCTCTCTTCCAATCTAAATCTACACGGGTAATTGAGTAAACAAAGAAGCTTTTAATGGTAAGCCAGATTAAAAAATGTAACTGCGAGTGCAACAGAAAGGGAAGTTGGTAAAAAACAATGTAAAAAACATGTAGAGTTGTAAAATGTCAAAATCTGCGGAGATATATGAAGGATTTTAATGTTCATCAGCCTGACAGATCACACGCGGCCACTTCCTAAATTTAGGAATTGGTCCATTTGTTAAAAGTGAAATGGGCAGGCTTTTGACAAACACATGTATTCACTAACTAATTCTCCACATCAGGCAGGTAGCCAGCATAGCGTAAAAAGCATACTTTTCCGTCCGTCTGTCAACTGCTCTCAACTGAGGATTCCCACACAAACTAAAAATAAATATGAAATCTTTACGAATGCAGATCAGAAATATGAATCAGTAAAAAGATTGCATACCTAGAACTTGATTTCAGTGATTCAGTAGAATCTCAAGAGGTTAGAACTGTACAGACATCCAAAGAACTGTCGACGCAGAGAGTTCGATTCTCTAATCTCTCAGAAAATCTCAGTATTTATTTAACCGGAGATTAGCCGTACACACATTCTCAGGTTTTCTTAGCATTTTGATACAATTATTCTTAGGTACACACGGTTCACAATTCTATTTTACACTTTTTCGCGGTTGACGTAAACTCTATCTTAAGTTTCAAGTCAACACGCTCTGAGAATTATCAAGATTCTTTTGTGGTTCTAATTATAGAAGTGTTCCCTATCCTTCTCGCATTACTCAAGTTCAGTGATTTGATTACGAATTACGAGATCGCTGTTCCTACCAGTTTTACATCTCATTTCATCATGGCATCTTCTAATTGTTCTAATGGGTAAGCTAATACTTTAATTAGTGATACGTCGAACTAGAAATATTTTGAATTTAAATTATTCCAATCGCTGTATGGATATATAGATGTATTTTATTCGTCACTCCAATTCATAGAATATTGTCAAAAATAGTGAGATTAGTGAGAGTTTTGTCTGTGGAAGATGGAATTTATCATGCACATGAAAATCATTAAAGAAAATATGATTTGAATATTTTCTTTAAATTTAGTGCTTTTCCTGTGGCATTTCATAATATTTCTAATTGGGAAATTAGAACAGTCTTAGTAAAGGTCAATTATTAATGGAGTTGAAGTGTAAGCTTTAAAATTGTGTTGATTTGTGAAGGCTAAATATAAACAAGCCGACACCGTTGAAGAAAATGGAGTGTTTGATTTGCTCAAAAGTAGTTTTCCCACCAGTGATGCAGTGCAAAAATTGGCATTTGGTGTGCAATAATTGCCGAGCAGAGGGGAAAACGTGTCCTGACCCAGAGTGCGAAGAAGACCTTGCTGCTGCCACCAGAAGTGCTGTAGCGGAAATCTTCCTTGAGAAATATGTTCTACGTTGCAAGTATTTTCAAGAAGGCACTAAATGCATGGAGTGTACATTGAAAGATGAGAAAGAACTGATGGTGGCACATGAAGCAATTTGTCATTTTCGGTATAACGCTCATTTCATGTCTGTACACCTTGAACACACACACAAACACTTAAATCTTTAACTGACTTATTACGCCAATCTGTATGCAGTCTCATAATTCATAACTATACACATATGTCTGTTGCTCTTGCACATTACAACTCCTAGCATCCACAACATCCTTACGTTGAACTGCAGATTTTCAAGTACTTATCGTTAGTTACACATTACACTTAAAAAAGGAGTAGGTACCAGTATGAAAGGACTAGGAATACATTTCCCACCCACAGATCTGTATTATATTTCCTTGTCGTGTTCCTGTCTCTCAATCCTCTGATAATAGTCTGCGCTTTTCATTTACCTTACATGTTTCGTTTCTGCATCCCACACATTCTCCGGAAATCACCTTATTTTATTACTAACCATATACTTAGTCTTTTTGAATGCATGAAGATAATCATTTTGTTTATGCTAATTATTTTCAGCCACCCAATGTTTACCTCTGTGTATCTTTTACTTCAACCGTGTATTATGTCTTTGATAACATTGCAGAGATGTCAAATGTTTAGTTCCTGGATGTTACAAACGAGTGCAACAGACACTTTTGATAGAACACTTTGAGAAGGAACATTCAATACAGCCCAACACGACAGCAGAAGTTCATTTAAATGCTTCCCAGCTTATAATGAAAAAACTCATGGGTTCGTCGGAAATTTTAATCCTCTCTTATTCTATTACAAATGTAAACATTCCAACAAGTTATGTTACAACATGCACGCATTTCTCCAATTACAACTTTCCGTTTCTCTGTATTCCTTTTAGTACCGGAAAACATTGGCGATAAGTGTTGGAAAAGCTTTCCTGCCTATGCTCTTCATTCAGGAAATATTTTTTTAATCGTTTTCCGCATAACCTCCTTACGATCTCCACTCTTCGAAATTTCGACAGTTGTTCACGGTTATTATCCTACTGACTACAAACAGTACATTTGCAAAATTTCCGTAAGTTCAGCAATTATTTTCGCTAAATGCCATCACCTGAATTTACTCAGAGAATATTTTTATATGCAGGCCAACAATGAAAGCGATCTCAATGTAAACGCTTACTACAAATGGGAAGGTCCAATTGAGCAGCCGTATTCTCTCACACCGCATCTCACATGGACAGACGAGTTGGGTAAATTAAAATGGATTGTAAAAATCCAAGTTGATGAGCTGAAGCGTGAATGAAGAAATTAAGGTTGACTTGAGTGGACGAGAAATGAGACTGGTTGTAGGTGTCCTCACGCCATAGCCCAAAAAGAGGACTTATTTATCTAGGCAACTTATCTAGGCCGACTTTTTTTAAATCTGGATCGAAAGTATGTTTCAAAATTCGACGAAAATTTTTTACATTCAAAAATATCGCACTGATGTTGTTTAGAGAAAAAGATGGAAATTCTGATTATAGCACTCAGTATTGTCACATTTTAGCTGGAACCTGGAATCGTCTCCCGCAAACCAATCAAGCCAACCTTAAATTCAGACTCTCTCGACTCAGATAATATTTTCCCACATTTAACATTCACACTAGATGATAAAACATTAGAATTTGCTAATTACTAGCATAGCGTGTTGCAAATTATGTATGTTTTTCAGGATAATAATTATTTTAATTGAGATTAAATATTGTAAGCTAGTTTGTTTCGTGAATTGTGTAAATAAATACATGAAAAGACAGAGTATTTACATTTACTTACTTACACTACTGTTTTATTGTCTGTATCGCGCACGCAAGATAAACATGCAGTTAAAAGTATTAGTATTACTCTACATAAAAACAGATAAGACCCCATATATTTATTTCTTACACTACAGTTTTAATATTTCAACTAATATGTCACAGATATTATAACCAAACATTATGATAGGCCAAGCAGCTGCAGAATATGAGTATCTATATACAGTAGGCATAATACATAGTACAATTAATATACAAAGATTTCTAAAATTTTACACAATTTTCTTAGGAATTTAAATTGGAAGTCTAATTTTCAATGTACAATGAATGGAATAATTGAAATTCTATATTTTCATTGATTTATATTGAATTGTAGTTTTCTCGCATGCTATGCGACTATGCGACACCATTTTCGGCGCATCACATTAGATAGTGATGATACAAAGAAAGGAAAACGATTCAATCAGACGCAGAGAGTGACAGGCTTTGAGGAGGGTCTTTCTTTACATTGAAAACAGTTGAATCTTCTCATTGGACTCTTAACAGTAACAGCTCAACAATTTATTGCAACAATTGTGATGTTACTGTTGTGTCCCAACTCTATTGTGTATCGTTTTACGTCTGAACTACTATCTATCTATTACTGTAGCACAAAATACATTATTATAATGTTTCTACAATGCACTACTTTCATTTCTGTTTTGGCGTGTGGCTTCTCTACTGTGTCACCCCTGAATAGGAAGACAAAGGAAAACTACAGCAAACAATAGGCAAAAGGAAAGATTCTTTTCACTGCCTTAAATGTAGGTACTGTAAATAGAAACGTAGCCGCTATTAGAACTTTTGAATGTTCAAGTCAGCCCTTAAAACGTTTAGACTCCACTACAAAAACAGAATACAAGTAGCACATCTTCTGTTCACAGAGATTCCTTATGATTTTAGCCCAAATAAGGAGATACTGAAAAGAGAATACTACTTCATATTACAATAATAGTCAGCATTACGTTTATTTTTAGTGTAAAAGAGATGAGGAGTAGACAAAAATCTGTAATGATAGTGAAACTGAGTCCTTATGCATTATTTTTGAAGAAGAACTATAGAAATATAAGGTATAAAATAAGTATACATCTACATCTGTTAAGTTTTAGTATAGATATTTAAAAGATGCCTACTGTTTAGAAAGTGTAGGGCCAACACGCAATAGTGTCAACCTTAAATATGATGACTTTTAAAATGTTTTCTGACTCTTCCCGGGTAGGTACTTTTGATGAGAATGTGTGTGAGGTAAGTAGTTTGTTTCAGTTTAGAGCAGATGCTTCTTCTTTTCACCTTCGCTTGACAGTGACAGTAGAACCCGGTGTGATAATGATGAACAATTCTTCATCATTTATCTTATCACACTTACATTTGTATTAGGAAGACCTACTGTACTGCTCGTATCATGCTAAGCATGTATTAAGTATGTATGAGGATGAGTGGGATACCGTAAGAGAAGGTTAATTTTCAGGGGCCCGTTTTATTTCTGTTTAAAGCTGGAAGTTGCTACTTATTGTTAGTATTTAGGGAAAAGTTGTACGCGCAAACAATGTGATCTTCAGGTAGGTAAACCCATTATTGATGCTATTATTCTTCTCTACTTTATGATACTCTTCCATTGTGTCATTCCACTCGAGTTAAGTGAGATCTTCACATCTTTCTGTTATTCCTCATACATATTTTCCATGAATCTTCTCTTTTCTCTTCAGAAGAGTTTGTAAGAGTGTGACATTATTGCTGTAGCTCCTTTAAGTTATTTTATTAGATAAAGATTCTCATCTTTTCCTTTGACCCTCAATGGGAAACATGAAATCCCGTGCCTTACTGTCCTGCACCACTCTCATTGTTCACAATTTTAAATGATAGCATCATCTTTTACGTTTTTGTGGTGATTCTTCCGTAAAATGTTTCCTCGCACATCAAAACAGCTTGCAGGGCATGTGCTTTCATATCACCAATGCTTAACAGCACTATTTAACAATTCCTTTTCACCTAGTTGTTTCCCAATTCAAAAGACAGTTGGGACTGAGAAGAGGCTGATAACTTGCGATCTGTTAATAGCCCTTCCGAAATTCATCTTACTTTACAATTATTTGGGGCTTGCCGTACCAACCATTGGAACTCACTTATGCAGAACGGAAAAGAGACACTTTTTCGCTATTATTGCTGTTTTGGTGGTGTCCTTACAATCATTTCAATAAAGTCTTTAGCATTTGGGCACGATCTCATGTAAAATTATCTAATAAATCTTATTTAATACAATACTTTCAATGTTCAATTGAGGAGCAAGAACCAGCAGAATGCAAAAGTTTACCAATTTTACCAATTTTATGACTCCGTTGCTTTTATGTTTTTTGTATCAGTTTAGTATATATTATTACGTAGGGGCATCTTAAGCATGTGTCCAGTTTCTTAAATCCAACAAAACAATTGTTTTATCTGTAATTCATATGTCGCTTACGTATCAGACTTAAATATAACTTACGTATCTGATTTATCATTTTCAAACAATTTTAATTAATGGTACCCCTTAGATAAAGCGGAGTTTTGGTAGTATATGTAAAAATTGTAATTCTAATTAAATACTTAAATACTTGTTATGTGTAATGGGTCGGCTCTTAGAAATCCGAAATATTTTTTTATCTTACATGCGTCTATGTGGCCTTCGTAATATCTCGATATAGGTACTTGGTTTGCAATTAGATAGCAATGAAGTTATCCTGTTTTAGCCCTATAAGAATAATTTTTATGAAAAATGGGGGAAAAATAAATTATTAGGTAGTTTTGTTTGGGTAGGTATGGTATGGCCAAGAGAAAAGAAATTTAATAAGTAAAGGATTAAATTGAGTCATAAAAGGAAATGGGAGGATAAAGGGGAGAAAATGATAAACAATGAGCCAGAGTTGTATTACATAAAGAGAATAAATAGGCAGGAAAATAACGGATAGAGAGAAGTTGAGAGTGGATCGTGTAGTTTATGGATATGGAACGGGATTGTATGATGGAAGTGAGCAGTGGCATTTACATTGCTAATGTTCACTTAATATGAAAATAATAAAAGTGAGGCTCATCATAATTTGTTTTGATGAGAATTAGAATAGAATAGGATAGCTAATTCGATCCACAGGTGTACTCCAGTTTTTTTTATCCATTACATAAAGCAATGAGGCTAAGAGTAGAGTGTCGCATCGGAAGAAGGGCTTTCGAATGGTTTTGTATTTCCACACAGTCGCTCAAGTCGTCAGACAGCAGATATGACATTATTGTAATTTTGTTAAAGTGGCTTAATTTCTCAGAAAGAAAAATTGGGAGGGCTGGGCCGGGGAATTAAGGGAATCGAGGAGGAAAGGCTTAGGAAGTTAACATTTAGTTGAGCTGGGATGGTTCGGATAGCACGGAATTCGACAGTTTGCCGCGATAAAAAGATACATTTTTTGTGTCATGCAATTCTCAGGGGAGATGATTCGCAGTGGCAGAGAACGAGAAAAGAAGTGAACTGAAAAAGTGAAGTTGAACATAACAATTTACAGGGAGATTGGCTAGCACTCCCGAGTTGACTTGCTAGAAACAACAAAACAGAGACATTATAGCCTCACACAGCCCTGCCTCCATATTACGACAGCTTTATTAGCTACCTTTAAAACTACTTTGTTTTTTATTATAGGGAATAATCTCCTGTCTCTCTATGTAGGTATCTCTAGACTCAATTCCTCTGTCTACCTGAATTATGTATATGAACTACTTCGGCTGATACATGTTTGTTAAAAGGAAGGCGACGGAGAATGACTACAGACGCACATCAGATACATACACATCTAAATATAATGATATGGTAGATACACACAGGGAAATTACGTTGGATAAACCGTCTTAATAAACTTGTGCTTCTTTATTACATTAGTTATAACGTTAGAAACTGAGAAAAGAAGGCAATTCGTACTTCTGACTTGCTTTTCCTTCCGCCGCGCTCCTCCAGCCAACTATATCTCTCCATAATATTAAAAGGGAATTTAATGTAACTTATTGTTGTAGAGAAAACAACATCGCAGAGAGAGAGACAGACTAAAGCATTTCATTTCTGTGCATAGAAATAGAGGAAATGTCGTTTGATGTAGCAGGGCACAGAGTCAACGACGAGGAGAGTTGGTGGAAACACGCAAAAAGGCATTCAAAATCCATTTCCATCGAAATGAGTGGAGTGCGGCTCGGGTTGGAAGTTCTCCTGAGAGCCCCAGTTAATTTAACGCTCTATGCTAAGAGATTAAATTGGAGAAGGAGAGAAAAAAACTGAATGCAAAGCAATATTATTACCTTAGTAGAAAGTAGAAGTTTACATACGCCATAGCCACATATACATACATAGAAATAGATATTGTGCATGTATGTGCATAAAGAGTACAATTACACTATAGGTACCTTAGCTCTATATCAGAATTGCTATCCTGACTGATTGTGATTATGTGAGTAGTTTGCATTCGTTCGTACATAGATCAAGTGCTTATAGCCAGCTAGCATTGCAATAAGTCCTGATCCCTATTATGCATTACGGGATGAGACGCAGAAAAGAGTCTGAATGAGTTGTTCCGGAACCATCCGGATAATTTGATGAACATACAGAGGCATCTTAGAAAGCTACGTGCGACATACATACATATCTGAGCATTTTCTCCTCTGCCTTCCCTCGCCATTCACTTCACTTCTTTGCTCTGCTTCACATGACTATTTTCTGCCACTCTTCCTTCTCAACTCTCTTGTGCTCTGCTCGGATTTCTACAAATGCGACAACCTTTATTGCCTCTTCACATGCATGCACATGCAGATGTCCATATTATTCCAAATAGGAATACTAATGTAGGAGATAACCCATCTTTATAGTAAATTGCTACCTCGTTCCTTCCTTCGCCTAACTACATCGTATAGACTATATTATGATGTCCCCACTACATATATATATAACCAACTCTGAACAACCAGTTACAAAGACCGTGTTGGACATTTTATTCTTGCAATCCATCTCTTTCCCTCAGAGAACACTCTCATTTGTTGTCATTTCACTCCCTGCCTTTTCAATGTGTTGTGTCACTCACAAAATCCAATCTAAACTTACGACACGACACATCTGCCTTTTTACGGAACAAACAAACCTAATGTCTCCATGAAATGCAACATGTACAAGTTGTACAACACTAATATCATTATCTTTACACTATTTTATCGCTTTTTATTAGAGTGGATCAACCTAGAGTTACATTCGAGACACTACATGCAAATTATAATCTTAGCAGAGAGCCAAAGCTAATTCCATTTGTGTAAACGGTGCTAATTGTATCTTACTCATTTGTCAAAAGGCATTAATAGAATTTCTTTCCGAGTTTATTGTCCTCAGTTTGTCTAACCACCACAGGAAAAACTATTTTCTTAAGAAATATACTAGCTATCTGCATTTTTATTTCATCGCTGTAACAAACATTTCAGACTCTGTATACTATAGCCTACTCAAAAATGATAGGTAATGATTTTGTACATCTACATTAATAACAAAGAAGCACAGGACAAAGTCAGTGACTCTTCCCGTGTAATTAGGTTTTCTTGCCAGGTTTTTCTGTTTCTTCATCATAGTATTCGGATTCAGTAGTTGATGTAGTTCGCCTCCTTCTTTTTGGTGGACTGCTGCTGGGCGGAGGTAGAGCTGCGTCTGTTACAGGTGGATTCGGATTAAATAAAGACACGAATTTTTCTTGTGAGATAACTTCATTTTGCGAATTTGCAACAGGAGATGCTACTGCCACTGGCTTCCTTCTTATTTGTTGATTTAATGAGCCGAGTAATGCGCTAGCAAATTTTTCTTGACCTTCCTCTCCGTCTGGGAATCTCACTTGCGGGAATTCAGTACTTGTAGAATAAAATCTCCGTAAAGCTCCCCATTGAACGTGATTCTGGTCTTCATTTTGTTCGGCAGTGATTCCGCTTTGCTTAACAGGAGGTGAACTTTCTTCTGGCACCGAATTTTCTGGTTGAACAATTACCTTCACCTTAACGTTGGGAGTTGATGAGTAAAATTGTTTTAGAGAACCTCCGAATCCTGTTCCAGTGTCGATTTCAGATTCAGCTTCCTCATTTGACTCAGGAGCAACAGTAGAATAAAAATTCTTTAAAGAGCCTCCTAACCCGCCGCTTCCTTTGGGAACTTCTACTTCTGACGCTGGATTTTCTTGAACTTTAGATGTACCAGCGTAGAATTGTTTCAGAGAGAAAGCTTGTCCAGCAGCTTCTGATTCTGCCTCTTGAACTTTGGCTGTGGGGGAGTACATTCCGCTTAAAGACCCACCTTGTTGGGGCTCTGCTTCAGCTTGCAAATCTTCTTGACCTTGTACTCTGGCTGTCGTCGAGTAAAAATGTTTTAAGGAGCCGATTTGTGTGGGAGGTTGGGCTTCCGACTGAGGGGACTCTTGAACATGAAGTTGAACTTTAGACGGAGAAGACTCTTGAACTTGTTGAACGGGTTTAGGAGCATAAAATTGGTTCAAGGAACCAATCTGCGGCGGAGATTCAGGAATAGAATTAGAAGATCCTGGAGCATTAGGTTTAGGGGCATAAAATTGGTTTAAGGATATGCCACTTGGGGCCTCAGGAGACTCAAGTTCGGATTGAGGAGACTCTTGATCTTGAACATTGGCTGTCGTAGAATAAAACTGATTTAAGGAACCGACTTGAGCAGAATGTTCTTTAGGTGTTGTAGAATAAAATTGATTCAATGAACCAATTTGAGATTGAGAATTAGCATCTCCCGCCTCTTGAGCTTTAGGGGAATAAAAATCTTTGAGGGATCCCCCACCAGTACCCGTACCAGCAGCCACACTACTTTCGGCTTCTATTTTCTGTTCGACTTTTTGGGTTGTAGCATAAAACTTATTCAATGAGCCAGCATTTGGAGCCCGAATTATTGGCGTAGGACCTTCTGGGGGTCTATTCGGAGATTCGAAATCAGACTCAGTTTCCTCTCTTGACGTAGATTGTCTTCCTGGCGAGAAGGTTGTCGTTCGTCTTCTTCGTGGGGGAGTCAGTACTCCTGCTGCAGGTCTTCTGTCCCCTGAAGAAGGCTCTCTCTCCCTCGTAGGAGGTTCTCTGTTCCTTGAAGGTTCTCTCTCCCTCGGAGGTTCTCTGTTCCTTGAAGGTTCTCTCTCCTTTGAATTTTCTTTATATTCTGAGTCTTCCTCTTCAGAATATGAAGGTCGATTTGGTTTCAGTGGGGTCTGACTTGGACGTGGTCTGGGTCTCCTCGTATTACTTGGCCATTGGCGGATTGGGGCTGTAGGTCGAGTTGGCTGGGGCCCTTGAGATGCAAAAGGGGATCCTCCTTGAAGGACATTTGCAAATAACGAAACTGCTCCTGTTACTTGATTTTGTAGAATTGGAGCAAGAGCTTTAAATCCCATGTCTATAGTTGCAGCCGACTCATTGCTCACTAAAGCATTTGCCACAACTTTGAAAAACTGAGGAACTGCTGCTGGAAGTTCGAGACCCAAAACTTCCACTGGAGCTGCGGCTCCCGCAGCATCACCGCCATCGCCGTCATCACCGTCATCTCCTCCTTCATCGTCCTGCCGCCCTTGCCGTGTTGAGTTTAGCTCTCGGACATTTCGTAGAAACTGAATTTTCAAAACTTTATTATTAGTAACTTTAGCACACCATCCCCGAGTATTTTAAACATAATATCTATAAATTCGTACAATTACTATTGTAGGTCATGAGGATTCCATCAATAATACATATGGTTATAGTGTTACCTGCATAAGTCTGCGATGAAGAATTTGGGAGCAAGCCCCGGGAGTTTCTTCCTCGTCAAAAATTATATCGTAATTTTCCTCTTCGGATGCATAAGGGTCCGATCGATCTGCATAATTTGAGGAATATTCAAATATTCCAGGAGCTATATCATCCGCTAGAAAAGATTCAGTCTGAAAATCAGAAAATCATAGGTACCTAATTAAAAATACCAAACTTTTTTGCTTCCAAACTCGGAAAGTTGTCGGAAATTCACTCACTTCTGCAGTTGATAGTGATAATAGCAAAAAACACAACCCAAAAATCTCTTTGAAAATCATAATGAAATATATTTTGATAAAATGCTAGATTGATAACGGAGGCTTTTTACACTAGCCACCATTCTACCAAAGGACTATTCAGTATATAAATGCTTTTATTAACTGTCATGCTTCTATAAACCTTTAGCTCTATATCACACTAATTTTCATCAATACTAACTAACATATATATATATATATTGTATTTATAGCTTCTTCGTATTAGTGATTCATATCCAATAATATATTCGATGAGTATAGTTATTTCTGAAAAAACTTTCTCTTGATATTTTTTCTATGAACAAGGCAGAATAATGAAAGTTTCATCACAAATTAGAACTAAATATGTCACATCGAACTCATCAACAAAGATTTTTTATATAAGTATTCAAATAGTGTTTGTCCTTCGAACAATCGCTTTATCCGTCTAAAAATAATTATGATGATAATGGATGCGGTGCAGAGAGGCATGCCAAATCGTAATAACAAACGTTGCAGACAAATATATGCAGTTGGATGATATTATTCCAACGTAGAACTGTTTTTCTCATAAGTAATTTTGATGCAAAATACATAATACATAAACAATACAATGTGTATAGAACAGAGAAGTTACATAGGAACCCTAAGTCATATGCATAACTGATGAGCAGATCTGGATATTAATTTAATTACATCATGTAATGGTAAACTCATTGTGGTACGCTAACATATGTAATGCAAATCGAACACATGTAAAAGATGCATCTGATTTTGGTGTTACAAATGAAAGTAACTTTCATTTTCATATTTTTCCAAACTTACTGTTAGTCACTAACGGGTCAAGGAGAATTTTCCGTAAAAGAAACTTCTGGAGCTTTTATTTAACGTGACTTTTAGTTTGTGTATTGAATAAGTCTCCTAAACAGAAATAGAAGACGAAAAGCATTTATAAATTGTGAATTCATCCATTCATACTGAATAGCTGCCATGTACTACTATTACTACAGCTTAGACAGTTTATCAAAACATGATTTTGATCTCACAGTCAAAAGCAAGCAAGCATGCATTAGCAGATTTTACTGTAAATATGATTTATGAGTTTAAAATCCATATCAATTCATGTATCGAAATAAATCATCTCAATTTTGTTCCGTTTTAAAATTGTTATGATGGAAAGAGAACAGCGTAATTTGTTAGCGTCATTGTATTCGTGGTCAAGTCAGATATGTCAATCAGACGTTTGATATAAACGTCAAGTCTCTTACGTCATGTTTTCTGTCTTTCATCTGTTTGTGTCGGAATAATCTTTCATTCTATTTGTACTAATTTACATCGTAGAGCAATTTCTCAAAGTTAAATTCAGTTAGGACACGTTTCAGCGGACAGACTCTCCCATCTAAATACGACATGAGCACCTGTGCTAGATGCAAGTGATGCAACTGTGTGCAGTTGTCCTTTGTCCTCTATTAAAATATCTACGAAACTGATCTACCAAAACTACACGTTCACATTACACAGCAAAAATAAAAACATTTGTCTAGACACGGATCATTCTAAACATGTTTCAAAGTTTCAAGTAAACAAATGCCTAATTAATTGTGTCACCTAATGAACACCTGAAGAAGAATTTCTGAAACATCAAATAATAACAAAGTCTTATATAAGGCAATAATCGCATGTAAATGAATTCTATTGTAGATTTGAACTTGTCTCGTCAAAGTTTTATTCATTCTGGAAATCCTATATTTTTACAATTTTTATGTATACGTACAAACAACTGAAATCATGAAATCATTTATAGTGATTTGTAAATAAAAGGATTTCCATAAATTATATGGACCATGGGCACTGGACAAGTGTACAAGGAGTTGATGCATCAGATATTATTACTTTTGTCCATGCATAAAGAGTTCGTAAAACCCAAAGCGCAAAGCCGCTACTGCACTATGCAGCCAATACGTGCCATCTTTGAGCAAGCAACGCAAATCCCTATATTATTGTATGTCTCGTGAAAAGAAGATCAATCATTTTTATATCATTCATTTGTCATTTGGCAAATATTTCATTCTCACTTTGTCACCCATTCATGTTCATGTGTTTTATGATTGTTTATGTCAGTATTCATTTATAGCATTTTCAAAGACAATTTAAGCTCTGCAGTCAGAAAAAGGTTTATGAATCTGAGAAACCGATTGAGTAATGTCAGAAATACCTATTATGGTAACTGGCTCGCATTATATTAAACTAATAAAACCATAACATTTCGGAAATAAATGTTGAATTAATTTTTTCATTTATATTATAACCAAAATTACTCTTACCCAAATTCCCCAAATTTTAATAGTGAAAGTAAGTGTAAAAGTAGTTTAAAATCATCCAGGATTTTTTTACAGATCACAGTTCAGATTTCATATGCTGTAAAAATGGAAGTTTAAGTAGCTCGACAATCATTATCATTATTGTTGGGCGTTTTCAGATTCGTATTATGTTTTTCATAGGTTTCACATTCTAATTTGAGGTAGATTATTGGCATAATAGAAAACGGAGTACATAGTACAATGATTCTATTTTTGGGTGTTTTCACAGATCAGAAAATATAACTTATTCTTTCCTAAACATTTTCCTTATTTAGTTCTTCCATATTCTAACCTATATACAAAATTAGATATGTATGCAATAGTTCTTTAACCATCATAAAAATTATCGTTTTCAGTACAGAAAATTACAAAAAATAGGAAAAATCTAAACTACAGTAGAAAGAAATTGTTTTAGCATTCTCGGTGTAAATGCTAAAGTTATATAAAAAAAGGGATCGAACCCAATTACGCAATTTTGGCAAAAACAATTTCTTTCAACAATTCCCTGGCTTGCAAGAGACAAGCATTTTATTTACAAACTACATTAGAGTATTCGCACGTTAAGTGTTGATTTTTCCTCTGCGCATAGCTAGTTCAGTTCGTATCTACATTAAATGCCAAATTGACTAGGAATTTAAATTTTTGGACAAATGATTTACTAGCACCAAATATTGCTAACAACAGGGCAAATATACATAGGTATCCCTGTGTAGATTTGGCTATTCTTACTGATAAAATATCAAAACTATCAAAAAAAGAACACATGCGTTTTAATCTATTATTCACCGTTAAGGACCCATTTCATACGATTTGCATTGAAACGGTTGCCTACTCCTTACATGTTAAACTCGTTGCAAAACTCTTTTTATAGGCCAAGTAATATTTGTCCAATTTTAATGAGAATTACACTAATAAAATCTTAGAGACATTTTATCTATATTTTGGTCCATTCGTCTGATATATTGCAATGAACATTATATAATGCAAGAGTGCGGTTACTTCTTGCAATTTTTCTTGTACTACGTACTAGACTTTAATTGAACTTTGCACTATTGCACAATAATTCTCATACTACTTGTACGCAAAGCCTACAAAGGAAAATCGGTAAAGTTGAGACAAAAAACAGTTTGTGCACTTAAGTGGCTAGTGCAGAGGAGCTAAATGAGGCGATTGCCGAGGAGGAAGAAACTTGGCAGCGTTATGATTTTCAGAAACTCAGGTTTCCCGTCAAGAGTGGAGATGAACGGGCATTGGATACTCTTTTCCTGTACTCTTCTTGATATTATTGACTGAAGAACTGAACTGAGGATAAAAGGAAGATGACGAGTGGGAGGTTCAACTAGTGAAT
Organism: Tomocerus minor; assembly: GCA_009936455.2. Lineage (NCBI taxonomy): Eukaryota > Metazoa > Arthropoda > Collembola > Entomobryomorpha > Tomoceridae > Tomocerus > Tomocerus minor. The sequence continues at coordinate 45,898 of JAAAYG020002220.1, forward strand.
TCATTTTCCAAACAGATCAATAGAATTTATAAAATGGACTAAAATTGTTGAATGAAAATCTAATTACCACAATGGGTCTCTCTTGTTCCAGTTTCCCATGAGGGTGGCGGTACTTGTGACTTAATTATTCTTGTAATTTTAGCTTCCTTACAAATTTTAAATTATATACTATTTTTTACCACTACCACCTGTCTTACATCATCATGTTGACTGATATTATTTCTTGCACACGTAGTTTAAGTTAATGTAGTGTTTACTCTGTATATTTTTAACCTAGATGTTGAAAATAAGCGACAAGGGCTTATCACAAGTATAATCTAAAGTCTAAAGTATAACAGTATACTTTGTGAAGTGGAAAAGGGCAACTATTTCAATATTTAAATTGAAGTTTAATTCAAGAGCACTGGTCGTAAGGTGCAAATGTAAATAAATATTCCAGTGTCATTCTAACTACAGGTTGCTGTTTATAGACTGATAATTTTTTTATTCCAAATCACACAAGAGTCACATGCTAATAAGTATTGCTACTTTTGCCCTTTTTACTTTACTACAGCTATTGCTAATGTTAGTTAGCAAATATCAAATATTAATGACTTAATTTTTGTACACATTTAGTTGGAAACGGCAGCAAAATTTTGTTCGTTCCTCTGAACCCAGAGCTGAAGTTTGGTTTGCTGTATACTGTTCACGGATTTGCGTACGCAGTATTACTTTTGCAAAGATTTTTGAATTGATAATGTAATGGAATCATAAAATGAAGATGAATGAAATATTCCTCAGTATTGGTAAATAATAGCACTATCGATCGCTGTCGGCTATCGAGTTAGCTGCATTCAAATTTAACGTGCAATTCTTCCGATTTAAATAATTCTTCTAATCCAGTGACATTCGTGTCGCATGTAATATGTACGAGTGGATGTGCGAAATCGAAAAGAGAAAATTAAAGTCTCAAATAATAAGGTTGTAAGTTACAGTTAATTGCTAGAAAATTTTATCTTCCGGGCTAAGTACCATATCAATGCCATGGATGACGGAATGCAAGGTAATTTAATTTGACTTCAAATAAAAAAAACAGATTCTATAATGAACTTGACAACTTTTCTTTTCGTGAAATAATTAAATGTTTCTTGGTTATCTTTTACCTAGATATTTGCCGGGTCTGTAGATCCGAAGGGTCTCCAGATAGACCCTTATTCTACCCGTGTGTGTGTACAGGAAGCATTAAGTACATCCATCAAGACTGTCTCGTGCAATGGCTTAGATATAGTAGGAAAGAGTATTGTGAACTATGTAATCATCGATTTTCTTTTACACCTAGTAAGTGTTCTCTTGACACATTTTATATGCTGTCAATTCTCTGTGAATGTTTAAGCAATGTATAAAGGAATTTGTATTGTACACGTATGACATTTCTTTTTTACAGTTTACGCTCCTGACATGCCAAAGCGACTACCCATTAAAGATGTTATTAGCGGACTTGTTAACAGTGTAGCCACTGCTGTTAGGTTTTGGTTCCATTATACCTTGGTTGCCTTTGCGTGGCTAGGTATTGTACCTTTATCGGCATGTCGAATCCATCGAAGTTTGTTTACAGGATCTGTGAACTCTATTCTAGCCTTGCCTCTTGATCTCCTTTCCACGTAAGTCAAGTTTTTTTTATTGTAAGTATTAAAATGACATGCGAAAGACAGTTGTAAAAAATATACTAATCATTTTTTAAATTCTTATAGGGAAAATTTGTTGTCTGATATTTTCCATGGATGTATAGTGGTGATGTGCACGCTTTGCGTTTTTATAAGTCTAGTATGGTTAAGAGAGCACATTATGCATGGGTAAATTTAATACGTTAAACATTTGACCATTTTCAAATCCTTACATTTTACCGGTAATATTAATTCGTTATGATATTTACAATTTTGTAGAGGAGGTCCCGAGTGGTTAGATGCTCCATTAGAGGTTAGTGAATGTAATCATTAAATCCATTTTAATATAGTGTACCTCTGCGTCGATATGATCAATCGGAAGTTATACAAAAAGTTCATTAAATTATATCGATGCTTTTAAATAAATATTAGGAAAATCTGGACTTTCTGGAAGGGGATGACGGAGAGGAGAACGGCGGAGAAGACGGAGATAATGGTAACGGGAACGCTGGAGGTGGTCGGGATGGAGCCGAGGGTGACGGAAATAATGTAGGAGAAAATGTACATGGAGATCATCAGCAAGGGATTAACGATAATAACAACAATGATGGTAATAATAATGGTGCCCAGAATCCGAGAGCTGCTGGCGGCAACGGGAACGTGAATGCTAACAACGACGAGATAAACTGGAATCCGATAGAATGGGACCGTGCAGCTGAGGAATTGACCTGGGAACGTTTACTTGGCTTGGACGGATCACTAGTTTTCCTGGAGCATGTATTTTGGGTTGTATCTCTGAACACATTGTTCATCCTTGTCTTCGGTTAGTCTTAGTTTTATCTAAACAATGTCGCTGTAAAACTGTAATTCGCAAACTAAATGACTGCATTTTTTTACAGAATTCTGTCCGTATCATATTGGGCATTTCACTTTAGCTGGGTTACAATTGCAAGATTTAACAAAAATACCACATTTTGAGGGATTGTTAGTAACGTTATGTGGCTACTGTGTGGTGGGCATAATTCTGGTCATCTTACATGCATTCGCTTCACTACTGAAGCTAAGAAAGTAAGTGGTTGTAAAGGAACTGACATTTTATGTCCATGATTAATTTTAATTGACGGCCTACTGTTTTCATAATACATGGCGTGAAGTTAATTTAAAATATGCCATGTATTGTTTCTGCCAGGTCAAAAAAGGTTTTAGGTCTGTGTTATGTAGTCGTCAAGGTCTGCCTGTTATCAGTTGTAGAAATTGGCATTTTCCCCCTGGTGTGTGGCTGGTGGCTTGATGTTTGCTCTTTAGCACTTTTTGATGCTACATTAAAGGTATGTCTAATTCTAATTCGTACACTGGTATGAAATATAAGAAATAGTTATTGTATTTTACAAAGGATTGGGGGGTGCTTGTGATGAATTCAGTATTAAGAAATATAAAACGTAGATTAATAAACTTGCATTGCCAGACTATATTACAGATTCAGTGTTGGTAATGCAATTATAAATAACTTATGCATATGTTGATGTGCCTCTTGAAAAATTAGGACCGAGAAGCTAGTTTTACCAAAGCTCCTGGAACAAGTATGTTTATGCATTGGCTATTTGGCATGATCTATGTATTCTACTTTGCTTCCTTCATTTTGCTTCTGAGAGAGGTACTTCGACCCGGTGTTTTGTGGTTTCTACGTAATCTCAATGATCCTGACTTCAATCCGATTCAAGAGGTAAAAAAAATATTTCTTGGAACGTTAGTATTATTTCAGAAAAAAAAAATATAATCATTCGTTTGATTGCTGCAGATGATTCATTTGCCTATTCTAAGGCACGTTCGAAGATTTTTATTTTCGATGATAATTTTTGGTACAACTGTCCTCTTGATGGTTTGGCTTCCTATTCGTATAATTAAGAGAGTGTGGCCTACTTTTCTTCCCTATACATTTGTATTTACAACGTAAGCGGTTTTTGAAATTTGACAACATAATAATAAAATATGTATGTCACTGCTTTTTTAAACTGTTCCTTAATTCATCCGATTTTTAATGACGTTTAGGGAACAAGCACACGAGCTGTCTTTGGAACTTGTGCTATTGCAAGTGATGATGCCTGCTTTGTTAGAGCAAGGGCATACCAGGGAGTGGTTGAAGAGTATGGTCAAATTCTGGTGTGTTGTGTTGGCGTGGATTCTGGATCTACGTTCCTATCTTCTGGGCGGAGTACCACTTGAAGATTATGTAAGTATTTTAACCACTTTTTACAAAGCAGTAATGGTTAAAGCACCAGCCCTGTCCTTGCATGAGAGTTGCTTATTTTGTTTGATGTAGTGTAATAGTGTATTTTATTTTGATATTACTTTTATTTCACTATTTAGCCTCAAATTTTACTAATCTTTTGAGATGTTACATAATTACATAAAATTTTAAATAGGAAAACGGTCAAGTTATTCACGCGGAAGAGGACAATGAAAATGAGCAAAGGATATTTGAATTTGAAGAAAATGAACGTGAGGAAAACGATAATGAAAACAATGACAACCGAGAAATAGATGCGGAATTGGAAGGGGCCCCTGTTGTGGTCCCAGCAGCAATTGCTGAAGTTGCAGGTGGGGGCATGGGGTGGATAGGAGGAAATCAAGGAGGGCTCGGAGCTGCTCATCAAGCGTTACTGTTAAGAGATGGTCCTACCGGTTTTCTTCCTTACCGAAGACCTAAATACTTTCCATTAAAGGTGCCAAATCTATTTAATTAATGCTTAATTTCAACCTTCATGTCTATATATAATATTATTCTCGTTTATAGGCATTGTTAATCGATTTCTTACGAAATAACTTATATATTTAATGTCAAAGAACATAATTACAATATCTCTTATAATTTTTATAATGTGTTGAAGTCAAAATATGATACAACTGCAATTTAATTTTCAATTAATTATTTTCTTTCCAGTAAGTAATTTTATTTATTGAATTTATTGTTGCAAACTATTACTACTAACATATTTTAGGGGTTTCATGTGTAAATGTGTATGACTTTGTGTTGTAAGATAAAGTGAAGATATGAAAATGAAAATATCAGTTAATATTTTTATTTGTTTGTAGATTGCGTCTTTGTTGTTGGCAATGTGTGCTACCTTAAGCGTCGTCAGTATATGCATTTTAACTATTCCAGGTAAGTTTTTAATGATTCTAGGGAATACATTTTTCTAGCGTGCCTACCTAGTAATTAGCATGGCCATCCATCCCAAGCATGGAAACTATTTAAAGCATTTGGTTTATACAGTGTCTGTCGGACGTTTGGTTATGAGCTATTGGCTGTCAAATTCAGAAGAACCAGTGCACGAATTATATACGACAGCGAGTGGGCTTTATGTGACCTGGTTAACTATTCGAGTGTTGATTCTTTGTGGAACGTGGATCCCAAGAGGTTGGGTGGCTGTGTGGTCAACTGTGAAGAAATGGAGTGTTACGGTACTACCCCATTAGGATACCCGCAGAATAATCCACTAACACGAAAATAGACTCTCAAGTTGATAAACGAATTTTTTTGATTATTTTTCTATAGTTTGGTCTGATGTCGTTCCAGGTTGCAAAGGCTGCAGTGGCTGTGTCGCTTTTGATTGGGGTCATCCCGTATATGTGTGGTCTTCTGTTTGAGTTGGTTCTCATATCCCCATTAAGAGTACCCCTTAATCAATCCCCGATATATTTGGCTAGCGAAAACTGGGTTATGGGCACACTTTACATCAAAATTGCCTGTGCATCCACTATGATGAGCCCTCCGAATTTCTGGCTTCGTCGGACTCTCGAAAGAGTATGTGATCAATAAGAATTAGGCATATTGACTTGTTTTTATTTTTATTTATTTATGTAAGCTTGAGTTGTAATTTGTTAATTTACTCTCAGATATACAATGATGGTGTACGAAATATCAACCTAAACTTTATAATCAAAGAGTTAGCAGCTCCCTGTATAATTTGGCTGGGTTTGGCACTTGCTGTGCCATATGTGATAAGCCAGAGCATCGTACCTCTTCTCGGTAATGAATGGGGTTTGTGAAAGATTATTCATCGATAGCATTTAAGCTGTTTTAGGGGCATTTGCAATTAAAATATTAGTTAGTAAGTAGTGGGCCATAAATTGATAGTTCCCTTTCTACCATTCGATTTCAATTAATATATTCATTACTGTTGGGTGCTAATCATTTTAATTTTGTTTTAGTTCCCAATTTGGAAACTCAAAATCTAGTGGAACGTCGAATCTATCCCTTTATCTTAGTGGTTGCGGCAATTATAGGCATAGTCGCTTTTCAAATTCGTCAATTCAAGAAATTATATGAACATATTAAAAATGACAAGTACGTAATTATATCATTTTTGGATATCAGTATTTTTCCCTTGTAGGGATTGTTATTTCATATTTTTCGGTATTGAAATAATATATGTTTAATTTTGTTTCAGATATTTGGTTGGTCGACGATTAGTAAATTACGAAAGACCTCCTCCAGCTCCACCAATAATTGTTCCTCCGAATCCTGTTCATCCACCTCTGGAAGAGGAATGAAGATTTAGTGGGCTTAATAGAAATTATTAAAAAAGGGCATGATTGAGAAGGCACGCAGCTGCTTCTGAATCGTGCTAAAACGGCTGATCGTAACTGTAAGTAAAGTACCCGAAGAAACTCAAGTCTGTAATTGAGCAGACATTTAAATAAAATTTAGCGTATTCACATTGATTGTAGGGAAGACACTTACGCTATATAAATGGACCTTTTTGCAAAATACGAGACTAATATTCTGCATATTACCAAACGTCCATGGATCATAAAACTAGAATTAAAATCGTAGCCTATTTACGTTTAATTTGTTTTTGAAAACTTCAGATTCTGACAGTTGTCCATTCTTTTCTGATTTTTTTTGTTGAGTTATATTTACGCTTGAAACTTTAGTAACAAGATGACTTTTAAAAGATTTTCAGAAGACTTTTGATTATATTTTAGTTTTAAAAAAGATATCCGCATCACTGTCAGTCCCAAACACTTACGCTCAAAATGAAAAGAGCACCACAGGAATAAGTGAGTATATTATAATACAGAAACTTAAAGTTGTTGGTACAAGTCATATAATTTCCTCGATTTTCGATATGAGTGAGTTGGGTGTGCTCGTGGGTGAATGATTTCCAATGTCGAATGAGTTTATAAAGGTATTGAATTTTGGTGTCAATTATTTTCTGGTCATCGAAAGCCAACTTGCTGCTGTGTATTGAAAAGAATGTTGGTTTTTTTTTGCGGTTGGTCGTATAAATGTTATAAAACTATGATATCGTTTCTGTACTGTGGCGTGTATATGTGTGTATGTGACTACAAATATGTATGCGTTGTCGTTCTTGTCGTACTCAAAATAATCTTTATGAAAAATAAAGAGTACATGACGCTGTCTGCGACTTCATTGCAAATTAAAATCCATGTGTCGAAATTTTGCCATAAATTTCCATTTCTTTCTCAAATCACAACTTAAATCACAAGTTAATATTATATAATCGTATTTTTATTGTTACTAAATTCATAATAATAAGTAGGTACAGGTTATTCGTGTGTTAAAAATAAGATTTTTGAGAATCTAGTTCCATAGTGTCGGATGAAGTGGATGAAGCTCCAAAGTACTTTTGTATTTCATCCAGACTTTTGCCTTTTGTTTCTGGAACAAAAACAATTACGAAAATAGTGCCTAGTCCAGCAGCAATTCCAAAAATCCAGAAACACCATTCAATTCCTGTAGTAATGACAATATTCGTTGAGTGAGAAGGGATTGTTAGGAATAAAAGATTTCTTATTGATTATATAGTATGTCTACCTATCCCATCTTTTATGTCGTCGAAAACTTTAGTGACCACGAAAGCATTCAACCAGTTGAAAGAGCAGTTTAGTGCTGCTGCATTTGCTTTGATGTGAAGCGGTAAAATTTCGGCAAACACCATCCAGGCGATTGGACCTGTTAAAGGACAAGCATTTAGTAGTATAACTAGAAAGTGAATTGCGGAAAAAACTTTTACAACTCTATCCACTCTTCTATTATGTTTTACCGAATCCAATTGAATAGGCTGCTATAAAAACAAGCAAACAGGCCAATGGAAGCCATCCAATAGTTTCGGCTAATGTTGGATCTGTAAGTTTTAGATAGAAGAAGATACCAAGGATAATAAGAGCTATGGTCATGAGAACTCCTGAAATAACTAATAAGACCCTTCGGCCAGCTTTGTCCATTAGTATCGAGGAAATTATTGAAGCCACAATCTGCACAGCCCCCACAATAATCGTGGAAATGTTCGGATCTAATGTTGATCCTGCATCCGCAAAAATTTTCACTGTGTAGAATACCACAGCATTATTCCCATTCCTGGAAATTTCAGGAAATAATACACTGAACCATTCAGGGCAAATGTAAAACTTGATATTATTTATACATACCATTGTTGGAAAAACATCATTATCAATGAAATCGATAATGGTTTCAAGATACTAGGCTGAATCATACTGCCGCAACTCGCTGCAGGCTGCTCTTCAATACTTTTTTGTACCTAAGCATTGCAAGAATTCTATTTTATGTTGATAATTTTTAAAATATTCTTGGAAATATTAACAAGTTTACTGCTTCAAGTTCTTCCTTGACTTGCTCAGGGTAATCCGCACCCCGAAGCCAACATAATGCTTTGTACGAAGCTGGTTTATCCTCTTTTGTAAGTAAGTATCGTGGGGATTCTGGCATGAAGAACATCAGGACGAAAAATATAATAGGAATACAAGCACAAGCGATGGCCAGCCAGTTCCAAGCAATAAAAATCCCGACGACATAACTAAAAAATCAGAAGTTACGAATTTATGATTTTCTACAATAAGTAATAGATAGATAGTTAATTTTTTTCACATGTACAATTCTTAAAGATACTTACGTGAAAAATACGCCGCAGTTTATCATTAGTTGCAGTGAAGAGCCTAGTGTTCCTCGGATACTATCTTCGGCTGTCTCACTAATGTACACAGGGGCAGCTAAAGAATAGGATCCTCCACAAAATCCTATAAAATAAATTATAGACAATTAATGAATCTCTACTACTTAATTTGTGAATTGAAAATGTAGAATTTTACCTGTTAGAAATCTTCCAGCATAAATTAATTCGACGTACTCTGAAAATGCAATCATTAGCCACCCTGCCTAGCCAAATTAAAATAAAATTAAGTTTAGAAGATCTGGTTCTGATTAGCCAGTTTTCTCTTTTGTGCAATACATTGAAAGTCTCACCACAAAAAATGGTGTTAGCAGCATCATGAATTTCCGTCTTCCAATTTTATCTATCATAAGTCCAGCTATGGGACCCGAACAACATGCCCCAATCTAAAATAATTGCAATTATTGGAAATTCTGTTTCATTCGCTGTTGATGTTGGAATTATTAAGTACCGGGGCCAAAGAACCAATCCATGAATGTGATTCATCCGGCAGTCCTAAAAACGCTTCGTGCGTTTTAATTTGTGACAATGAAGGAGAACTCCAACCGAGAACATTTCCCAGGGAAAATGCGCCGAGTGTGGCTATAAGAAAAAGAATTAGGTATTTGATAAACTGGGAGAATGGATGTAGAGATGTTTTTGTTTGTTTTCAAGGGAAAAGATTCAGATCACAAATCTACCCAGATGTATCTTTGTGGGAGAAAAATAATAAATATTTCATTCTTACCCACTCCGGCAGCAATAAACTGTGGGTATTTCTTAGACACAAAACCATCGTTGTTCACTTGTATCATATTTTACTCTATTTATTTTCTAATGTGTCAAATTAGTATTTATTGCATTTATATTTTCTATGCATGTAAACTTTTTTGGATAGGTAAAATTTTGGTTTTCTTCTAAGTATATGGCTTATGCATGCTACTATAGGTAGCGATAGTCTCTTGACTCAAATTCAACAAGAATCGGAACTCGGAACAGGATCTAATGGTGTGGCTTGGAACAAGTCTCCTGAAGATATTTCGCTAGTCTCAACTCTGCCAACTCTTTGTCATGCTATAATTCATCTGGAAATGCAAGCAGAGCTTCTATGTCATTTAGGCATGTCTTTTCACAAGACAAAATACGTTACAAATCTGATCGGACACGAAGCAATGATGTATTCTATATAAGTTACTATATAAGTGGCCTCACAAATCTTTGAAACAATTTTAATTAAATGCAAAAATATTCCAGTTTCTAGCTTCATAAACAAATTCTACCCACTTTACCTAACAAATCTCCATCTACTAACGCGCAACACAAATTTTCACTACACCTGCAAGTGTTAACATTGACATCAGCCTATACACCATTTGGGGTGTTGCACTGTTGCACATACAAAATTAAAGACTCTTTTAGTGTATAGTTTAACTGGGTAATCATAGAGCAGTCATACTGAGTTAATTAATTTATGTATATATACATATAAAACTTTGTATATAGTCAGCTTTAGAAAATTTGAATGCATAATAATTATTTGTTTTAAAATGACTATGCATGCCATGTCACGAGTTTCCATTCAACAAGGTCATATGAGTAATTAAAGATTTTTAAGTCTACTTTGCTAACAATAAATTCGCATTAAAATGCTTTGGCACGGATACATAGATGAATAATCATCAGTCATTAAAATCCAAATGCTTAGAAAATAAATCTTCATGCATCTTTAATCATTGTTGTGTCTTGGACTATAATATATGAATTTTCAGTGTATAGTGGTAACAAAATTATTTGCGACTCTTCCGATGTTCTACTTAACTGATTCAGAGACACTGTAAAAGACAAAATTAGTATCTATCACTAGTTCTCGGATACAAGGAGACTACAAACATTAACACTATCAGGATGCATACTCATCAGTGCTTACTCTCGTCCATTTTGCATAATATGCACCTTATATAACTTGTCTTCAGTGCGGAAAAGCACAGTATCCAAAATAATTTTTACATAATGTATTCATTTTCTGCCTTTGTGCGAACCACATCAATAGAAGATATAATTTGAATTCGTGGAACTTTACAGAGCAATCATTGCGCACTTCCCTAAACAGGAATACTATATAAATTCTCTACACGTATATTAAATTGACATGAGGACATTATGTAATACTTAACTTCAAGTAGGTGGATAGCAGTTGTAGCTTGTGTTAACCCTAACTGAGGCTACTGGGGTGGAAGCTACAAGGAATAATTTTCAAAGGACTGCTGCTCACAAAGGGAAAATATTTTGGTTTTAATGCTTCGAATCACAACACTTATTAACGGTTTTCTTAATTGAAAACTTTTAATTTAAGTTTTCCATGAAGATATTTTCATGATGGTTTTCCATGAAATTTTTACTCTTGATTGTTTTCCCTCAAGTTGTTTTTTTCTTGATGGTTTTCCATGAAAAAATTCTCTGCTACGAGGAAATAGGAATTTCTCTACGGTAGAGAGGCGGGGGCGGCACCAATTCTCGCAAAGGTAGCTTTCCTGTTCTCCTTGGAAAATTGGGTAGTTAGTAAAATTATTGATGTCTATATTTGCACATGAACGACCTAATAGCATGTTTTGCATATTTGAATACTTACTAGTCATAGCATAGTAATTTAGTATTGATATTGCTGTTACGTTTAAGTTACATAATCCTTTAAATGTTATCGGTGCATGGCACGTAAACGACGAATATCATGAATAAAACGTAAATGAAAATTTATCACTCTGATGCTACGAGTTCCTGATAAAAGATTAGCATTCTAAAACATGTGCTTTAAAAAAAGATTATAATCTGAGCTTTACAGTTTTATTATGTTGATGCTTTGTACATAAAGTATTGACACACCTACAGCATTAACGGCAACTCTGAAATTACAAACTTTTGCAGTCTACCTCACCAGTATAATGTTGCCTTTACAAGAAATTTCAATTACAATTCTATTTATGTACATTTCAGACCACCCACCGTCACGTCAACAAGCACTACAAAATTACATACTTGAGAAAATGGCTGCGATATTATTTTCAATTCACCAGACATATCTGATAGAAATATTATGTAATTCTATTTAGAAAGAAAATACTTTTTGATAGGAGTACCTGCGGGTACTCTTTCAATTTGTTATCATATCATGAAGATATCAGTATTTAAATTGTTATTTTCTGCCATGCATCCGACGAACTTTGCTTTCAGCAACGTTTTTTGACAAATGTATAGCATTTCTTCTCCTTCGTTAATGATAAGGGCAAAAATTCAAATGAACAAAAGTCGATTTCGGATTTTCATCTCTACTTTCCTCAGAGAATAATAATATCCATGCCAGGAATACCAATTGATGCCGGTTGCGTACGTTTCATGTCTTCCCTTGTTCTCCACATAGACTCCATTCAGGTTGGCCTGTACAAACGTTCAAAACAAGTCGAGAGGTTAGTTTTTAGAAGGATAGATCATTATACTGAACTCAATATTGCACAATACCTTGTTGACCCCAAAATATAAATGGGTCACTATAAAATAAATATTTAAATTATACTTCTAAATACTCATCTTCATCTATAACTTGTGGATATACAAACTTATTTTCTTAATATAGGTCACAAAAGTCAAGGAAAATAATTAATATAATGTCAAATTGTCAACGATATTGGCAGGATCACCCACAGACTCATATAAACACTGGAGCAGTTTTATATACTTCAGTACCTACGAATCAATTTATATAAGAAATGATAAGAATATCTGTATATGAGGGAGATATATAAAATCATTTCTTTTTTAGAAACAATTTCAGGACTGCTCTTCTGCATATTTGTATTGTTGGAAGTGTAGGAGATAGAGTGGAGAAAGAGTGAATTTATTCAAGGGTAGCTTCATTTATATTTTGACAAGGAAAACAGTTCCAGAGAAATTGTGCGAAAGTAGAAAATGTAAAAAGAAAATTGTGGCCCAAAGGGACCATAAGGAATGATTGAGAGAGAAAGTGGCAAGGTTCTCTTCGAATCTGCGGAAAAGAAAGCTAGCTGGCCGCGTGTGATATAATGCTTGGCAATGGAATGCAATGTAAGCTAATTCATGATGATAGGCACATGGCATAGGAGGAAAACACTGTTCTGTTTCCTTCTTCGCAAAATCCGCCGAGAATAAAGATCTCGGAATCTAGATGAATGAAGGTGTAGAAAGAAGTCTCTGTCTTGATGTTGATGACTGCATTGCGTTGGGGAGATGTGCTTTTAGAGGGATTTCATCCAAATAGATATCCAGCCAAGACAGCACATGCACTATCTCTGACAGACCAGCAGGAAGGAAATACATTCTACTACTTGTGGTTTACAGATAAGATGATATGGGATTTGGAATCATCGTTTACTCTTTCATCATAAAACTCCACACTCCACACTTTTCACATTTTTCAAAACCAACCCATCCTCTCCTACTCACTTTTCTCATGTTTCTTCACAAGAAATCTTCAACGCAACCTACATACATATCGATCTTATCCTTACACACAGCGTTTGAAAACCTTTTTTCTCATCCTTCCTCTACTTTGACAAAGATTACACTTACACAACTACGCGCATCGCTTAAACATCATTTTCATTAAGCAATATCCCAATGTCTCAGTTCTCATTCGTAAAATAGCATTCTTCTTGTCATTTAATATTCTTCTTTCAAGAAGTATAGATTTGGTTCAGGAAATTATTATTTTAACACAACTAATAGTGTTTCAATTTTTTTAGTTTAATATGGTTAAATCAAATATCACGTTTCATTACATAAAAAGGAAAAAATATTAACTCGTAGGATTAGACGACTAATATTCAAAGCACGACATTTCATATTATCAATTTACATTTGAATTGTAGGTGTTTATCTAATGCGAGCTTCAAATGTTGGTCTACTACATTCTCCGACGACATAATATCTGAATCTGCGTGCATAATGATAATTTCATGACAGATTTTTAACATTTCTAATATTTTCTAATTTAAGTAGTAATTTTAGATTTCCTATGAAAGTAGATAAGGATGACAGGGGGCGTATTACGATTACATGTCACTTGATTGCAAAAAGATAGCTTTGAGTTCCGATAATTCCACAAGTTACACGTCCCATTTTCATATTTCACCTAAACGTTGGCAATTTTTCCATTTTTCAAGTTATTGCTGACTTGGCCATATATAAGCTAGAAAAAATTGTCAACTACTTCTATTGCATCACACAAAGTATGTTTTCCAGGTTGGAAAGGTTGAAAGGAGTTTTTTCGGTTTTCTTTTGCTATGCTTTGGACGAATTATGTTTTGTCTGTTACCTTTGTTCAAGACGCATGCAATATGATAGCGATATATTTCTTTGCAAACGCAGAAACTGTTGAGCTAAAAGATTGGCCATTGCGAATGAAAAATAAGACAAGCAGAGGCCATCAAATTTGTGCCGCATAGGGGAATAAATTTCCTATCAGCTTAAAAACAATCTCGTCGTATCGTAAATCAATTCTGAGCTAGTAAGTAAAAGTTCGTTGTTAGGTCATTACAATTCAAAGTGCCTCGATAAGTCACCACCTTCAAGAACAGGCCAAAAAAGTGTCACATTGGAACTTGCAGTAATATCAGACTACATTTTTTAAATTCAATTTTCATACAGTGTGAGTCTTAGTACTCCCTCTATCTCTCTCTTTCTTTCTTTTTCCCTAATACCACGCGTGTTGCATCACACTAAACTTTTTTCAGAAACTAGAGCAATTCCAGCACAGTTTCAAATTTTGTTCAAGTATATTTCGTGAGTAACTCTTCAGCAATCTATTCAATGAACTAAACATCCAAGTTAATGCACTCCGCTGAAAATAGAACCACATATTTGTCATGCAATGGTCTGATACGAGTAGAAGAGAGGGTAGAGTACGTATCCTAATAATAGCAATAGGATTATCCGATTCCGTCTAACAAACAATCCATCTCCATCCCACACTTGACTTCCTCTCTTAATTACCTTACACTCTTCGCTCACATTGCTTAGCATTTCCCTTTCACATCTCATCTCAACATTGCTCAAAACTGAACGTCTTTTTTCTCCATAAAATGGTGACATACCACTGAAATGCAGAGCTTGGTAAATGCTTAGAAAGCCATTTTAATCATTTACCTGAAGGAACACAGAAAAGCTAAATCACTTCAGCATGCTAAAGCAAGTTTTGTCTACCCAAGTGAATCTACTTCCGAACATATTTTGACAATATTTTGAAATAAAACTTTGTTTAATCGATAGTACATCAATACCTATTTATTGAAATAGTGGAATTTATCGTTTTAAGTGAATTATTTACAAACGGAGAATTCCTCTTCTGAGTCTCAGGGGAGATTCTTACAAAATTCCTCCGCGTCAAAGTGCACCATTTATATTCGAAACTATTCGAAAGGTAATTAACAACAATTCTTGTACTACTTATAATTAAATTCCAGATAATTTCTCGATCCTGATCCTAATTAATCTTCAAACTTCATGTAATGAAATCCTCTCAAAACTAAAATACCTACCTGCGTTTTAATACGGGACAGTACTATTATGATTTTCTTGTACTTTAATGTGAAAATATGTTGATAAAATCCTTTCAACCGGTTTTATCAAACATTTAGAAATTCGTCGGAAAACTTTAACGAGGACCATGTATATTTTGGTCGTTTAGCCCGGTCGACTCGATTCCCTGAAGTTCATTTTACCTATAAATTCCATTTCTGCAAAATAAAATATCCGTGGCATTTTGGAATTCTAGGCCGTCCTGCTATAAGCACATTATAACTTTCTCTTTTATTCTGATCACGCAGTTTCTTTGGGCATGCACGCAAAACTTTAGCGCGTATGAAATTCCTCATTTCCTCAAATCCGAAATCGAGACTGTGCTACTTTTCTTGTAGGCCATGATCATCTGAGTAAATGGTTCTCCAGTTCCAATCTGACTACACACGGGCTTAACCCTCAGGAAACACACTTTCAGATTTATTCCCATTTCATCCACCTACTACAATTTACTTAGTTTTATCATTAAACCAGGAAATGATATCTCACACAGCACAGAAATGTGTATCCCAAGATAATTTAAACATGCTCCTATACATTTCCCCATTTCAGTAGCCAACAAATTAACCGAGGCTGTTGCTGCTGTTGGCTCTAGATACATTCCGAGAGCTAGTAAATAATCAGTTTAATGTTCCGACATATAATTTTCCATTACAGCTTTCATTTCAGCCACAATACAACGTGTGGCTCATATAGTCCTATATTGTAGCTCTTAGCAATCATAATAATATATGTAGCTATGTATTCTACTGTGATGTTAGCGTGTCCATTTACACGTTCCACGTGGAAATAATCACTCGGTTATCTCAACTCATTTAGTAGATCAACAGGAGTAATATTCACCTGAAGGCCTGACCCATTTTCTGTTTATTTACCTTTAATTTTCACAGTTAAAACTTTATGTTCATGGGTTCTTTTTAGAACTAGTAAGAACATGCAAAACTTGGAAAACGGGAAATGACACATGTTACAGGTTTTCGGGGTCAAGGCACGCCCACGGCACATGAAAATACACCACGCTCGTCAAGCAAAACCACGTTTAAAAAATTTTTCTGGAGTTTATAACATTCATTTATTTCCAGGTTACTTTTCATTATTTTCCTTACGTTTCGAACTTTAGAGATAATCACTGTCTCTCAATGTACTAAAATATCTATCTACTTAGCTCACACATTTTCCCTTATCAATGTTTATTACTTTTTGGTACACATACAGACATACATAATCTCAAGTGACTATGACTAGGCAAAATGCCAGTAATTCCGTTGATTTTAATAAGGATTTATTCGGTAAAGTTGAGCTTTAAGGTTACCCCACACCAGGAAGGATTACGTTTTCAGTGAACATGAATAATATCTGGGTCAATTAACTAACGTGTACTGTAGGTTAAAAATTATCTCATTAAAGTTTAATAAAAAAGTTATTTCATTTAGAGAATTTTA
The DNA here is from genome assembly GCA_009936455.2 of Tomocerus minor. Classification (NCBI taxonomy): domain Eukaryota; kingdom Metazoa; phylum Arthropoda; class Collembola; order Entomobryomorpha; family Tomoceridae; genus Tomocerus; species Tomocerus minor. The sequence goes on from JAAAYG020002220.1 coordinate 62,563, forward strand.
CACTCTCAACCGAAAAGGACTATCTGAATATTTGTTGAGAGTAGTAGAGATGGGGATTCAGTACTAAGTATACATCTTTATTATATCTCGTAGGATGTAATACTGTCTGCTTGAGATGTAAACGCCTATTCCCTATCTCAATCATACATACAAGAGCGTGCATTAGGGCTATGAACTTTTTCAACCCTCAAATCATTTATTTGACAGCCGTCATTTGCGGTAGTATATTTATTATAAGTAATTTTCTCTTATCAGAACTAAGTGTATAGTACTTAGTTCTGATACATAATTATAGCGAGCTACTTTTCATTTCATAGAATCATATATAAATAATATATGTTACATATATACTCTATATAATTATATATATGAACATAAATGTAGACAAGATAAACTAAATATTGAACAGGAAGCTCTTGGAATAGCTCGACAAAAAATATCTAGACAAAACTTCTTTGGCTCTACTTAGCGTTTTTTATTGGAAGATGCTCTGCTAGTTTCGGAAAATAAAATATTAAGGATATAGCAATACATAGTCTTAAAGTCTCAATAGTAAACTAAATATATTTATAGATAGCTGCATGTAATTACTATATTATTATAACAAAACGTTTATTATAGTAATTATAATTAGTGAGCAACTATGCATGAAAATTCCCATTAAGATACAGTGTTAAATGTTGATCCTGCACTGAACATTGCACATGTTATATCTTCGTGGTTAATTAGTGGAGTTAATCTTTGCCTCGTCAAAACCGCACTCTATCTCAGTGAATTTATTTTAGTTTTTTGTCACTAACTACTAGAAACCTGGATATTTCTGCATTTCCTTCTTGTTAAAGAAGGAGTTGTTAAAAGAATTCATTATTCTCTTAGAAGAATATTTTTATTTATTTAGAAAAATGAAAATCTCAAGATGGACAATGATAGTGCCACTAGCTCTGCTGTGTCTCTTGAATTTCCTTTCCGTGACTTCCGCATTAAAGAAACAATTAAACGCTCCCTGCTCGGTTGTGCCTTCCTCAACACCTGACGCTGATTCTAGTTACGAGGAAGATGACGAAGAGGAGTTGCCACTTTGGGATGGTGTGGAGGGTCACATGTACAAACGGAGTGTAATTGACGTAGACCCATTTCTTTTGCATGACGATGAATGTGACGAAAACCATCAACTTAAATGTATCAACGGAACATGTCAAATCCACTGCCACAGTTCGCATCAAATTTTTGATTCAATTCGTCAGAAATGCTTAGGAAAAGCAGGGCACGCTTGCGGAAGGCACGGGAAGCAGCGTTTCTGTGTGGCGAATGCAAAATGTGAATTGAGTTACTGCGATTGTGAGAAAGGGTTTGGGCGAAAAGAGGGAGATTGTGTTGAGGCGAGTGACTATAAGGAATTTTGCAGTCCTGAGCGACCCTGCGACAAAATCTCTGGGATGGACTGCATTAACGGAAAATGCGAATGTGCCCTCGGAGCCGAAAATCAATGGTATGAGCCGAGCAAGGCAACTTGCTACTCTTACCCGGAAGGAGAGTGCACATCAGACTCTCTGTGTGCAAACAACACTTTTTGCTCTGTGGCGGATATGTACCACGACAGTCAGTTCCACAACGCCATCGACAACGTCTACATCAAAAGATGTCAATGCAGACGAGGATTCATTTTGTCCGGAAGGAGCAAATCATGCCTGGCAGCCTGGGGAACTAAGTGTCACAATACTCCATGTCATGAAAATTTTAAATGTGCCGAGGGAAAATGTCAATGTCACAACCCGACTTATCAGGTTCTTCACAATAACACCAACCAGTGCATTGGACTTGTAGGAAGTCATTGTAACTCCACGGATCCTACTCTCAGCTGTATAGATAATGCAGAGTGTCACGACGGAATCTGCACATGCATTAAGGGATACAGCAGCACAAAAGGCAAAAAATGTCTTCTGGATTTTGGACAGCCTTGTCAGTACGCTCTCAACCACTTTGCCTCCAATTGCAATTATCTACGTGGTCTCACATGCCTCAATGGCATTTGTGATTGCTTGGACTCCATTCATGTTTACAACAACGCAACACAATCCTGTCTCCCTGTAAGAAACTCCTCTGTCACTGAAACTGACGCTAAGATGACAACTAACAAACAACTCCCTTACGTAATGGCCTCTTCCTCATCAAAACCTTTTAACAATTTTCTTACTCTCACAATAATCTTTAGTTGGAATGCTTTTATTTTCCTTTAGGTAAAATTCGCATATTTTATACATGCGAAAACAATATATATATAATTACTTATAACAATAACAATCTTATAAATCTGTTTTTAAAAAAAGCAAATAGTAGAGCACACATTTGTATCAAAGCATTATTGCGTATGTTAAATATTAATACTATTATTTATATATACAATTGGTAGATATATGGTATGGTAGGTACGTGTATGTTATAATTTGTAATACGTGTATGTTATAATCATATTACGTAACTTTTAATAAAATATAGGAACTAATTTTAGTAAAATCAAAAATTGTCCAGTTGCTGTCATTTTACGCTGAACGAAAGAGTTAGAGTAGTCTTCTTCAGACATATTCTCAGAAGTTACGACAGGAAGCATTAAGATTACGATAAAAAGCAATTCTGCATAAAAAGGATATATTGGAGCTTAGAATCTTTCCGTTTAACAATCTCCGAAAAATGCTGCAGGGTATTTGAAAACCAACTTCTTGAAATCTGCATTTTTCATCAAAGTTTTCCAATTCCTATTTTACATATAAGTATTGATATTAGATTGTGGATGGAAAAATATATTTTTTTAAGATTATATGTTTATGAAAATTACGTTTGACAATAATTTTCTATGACGGTTTTCACGTAATCCTCGGCATTGAGAAGATAAGCTAGTACAGCCATGCAGCCAACGTATTCATCGATGATACAGCGAGAAAATTGCAAAAAACAATGATTCTTAAGTTCTGTAAGTTGATATTTGTCGGCAGCTTGAATGACTCCGGCAATCATTTCAGAATTGGTCAAATCAACGAGTCTTGCTGTGTAAATGTACTGTATGAGTATTTCCAAGATTTCAGGATCGAAGTCGTCGACGATAATCTTGTTGGAAATAGATTCCGTCATATTATGCTCAAACATAGCAGCAAATACTTTGCTACGAGCTGAAATGAAGAGTTACATGAGATTGAAGATTGTGTATATGTGGATTATTTCAAGTCATTAAATAATTTATAGGTTTAGGGATTACCACAGAGAATTAGTTTGTGAGCATAAATGACCTTCTCGCCACATTCAATGCTAACATCCGAGCTGTCTGCATTCACGAGCATTTCTTTAAAATCCTTTTCGAGCTGATGTGAGCCAAAGTCGACTCCAGCGGATTTCGGGTGCATTGTTATGAGTTTAGGGACTGTAACTCTATCTCCGATTATCTCCAACTCAATTCGGCAACGTAATGTATTTGAGACAAGACATTTGTGCTTGTTTTCCCAGAGACCCCTGATAGAAATTATTGCTTGACTTCCAGCATGCTGCCCTAATGTGTTCAATACCAAGTATTGAGCTGAAAAATCGATATGACATACATATCAGGATGGAAAAGAGAAAGAAAATCATATAATACACATTGCATTCCACCCATTCAGTCTCAACGGCATAAAATACATGTGAATCCACTATTTGAAATTCTACTGAGTGCTACAAAGCATTCGTACAATTTTTCGTAAGTATGTTGTCGTCGTGAAGAAGGAGATTGAATACGTAGCGGCAGCAAACTTTTTCGAATTGCCCAGCCTGAAATTCTTCCAGTACAATGTCACTGTACAACCATCCATCATTTGGCCTTCCTTCGACCTCTACATGCCTGAACATACATACACAGCAAATAAAACAGATACCATCGAAAGAACAGCTCCCAATTTTCACTAAGTAAGTCCTCAAACAACTTCACAAAACAATTCCATACTATACAAATATTTTACCAACCATTTAGATTTCTTCCCAATTTCCAAACCCGCAATGAAAGGTTGAGATTTTAGCTTTTCGAAACTATGACGAGGTCCTACTGGGGACGGAGGACAAATACAATCAAAATCCCGAATATCCCAATCGTATATGATTTTACAAGTCGGAGACTACACGCCACACAATAAAATTTAAAGAGACATTATTAATTATAAGATTATAATATGTAGATATCAGGTCTGCCACCACTTGAATGTTTTAAGAAAATAAAAAAATGTAAAGTTACCAGGTCAGTCTGTCCCAGTTTTGTCTCAAAATTTTGCTTGGTGCTCATGTTCATGGTTTGGGAGGATATGAGTTGAGGAAGGCAAAAATGCAAATGCACGTAGCTAGCTATTTATTTTCGCTTCTCCCTCTCTTCCGATAATCTTTGTACTTGCACTTGACTTAAGAGGTATTATAAAATGAAGACACAAGTCATAGCCTTGAATTGCCGAATAAAGACTTCCAATAATCACGATAAGAGAAATAATAGATCTGCAAGAAAATTAAAGGATGATGTGCCATACTAAGTAGTAGTAAGTACAAAAGCAGCTGATGGATACAATAATGCAACCTTGAAGAGTCTCAAATAATAGAAAAAAAAGTTGTTGCCTCTGACTCTGTGAGTGAATTAAGTCCTTGAACCATAACAAGAAGACATAGAGACAAACGGCATGTGCTAGCAAACTAAAGAGGAGGGGTAGCTTCCCCTCGAAACTTCATGCACACAATATACTTAATACCTCTATATAGCCTACATGACATGCACATTACATTATTCATCCACGGAGTTTTACGGACAGAGAGCATCGTCCTAATGCTTATGCATCGAATTCATATCATGTAGACGAGACGAAACGCATATGTCTATAGATATCTACCTGAAAATGCTCAACCATTATTCTCAGATAGTATTTAATACAAATAAAAATCCACATTAGTATGAATATGAATACCTTTGAGTTGGTTACACCTACACCATGAACTGTGTTTATTACAAAATGATCATGAATCTAGAATCACCTGTTTATAATATTGCGACGTAATACATGGTAAAACATACCTACTATAACTATCATATTAAGTGGAAATCTGTATACCAATATTCCTACAACTTTTCTGCACTGCACTTTCAAGCAGTTTTCCTCATTTTACACAATTACACAGTAATTAGATGAATTTTTTTTGAACCACTGCATTTTCGATGCACTTAATAATTCATTTGATTCATTTAATAATTCGTTGTTACATGTAAATGAAGGCAACTATTTGTGCAAGGCATAAATTATTTTATGGATCTACATAATATTATTACCACAATTCATTTAACAGATCGGCAACATTTATAACCCCCGTTTTAATTGGTGCTAAGAATGCTATGTCGTCAATTAATTTTACTTTATGTAGTTATCACGAATGTCTACTTATGAACAGGGGAGGATAAAATGAATCATAAATAAATCATTTTGTTTGTGCACTTTTTATGTGTGCTGACGTTGTTATTGCATTTTTAAAACGAAGCTAGTGCAAGATACAATGTTAGCATTGTAAGTATAAGAATGACTACAATATTTACAAGTAAAGAGCGTATTTTTTTCATTTCGTCCGATACGTGCTTGGTCATCAACATCCGCTTTTATTTTAGCTGCATTTTGTTCATTAACATACTTAGTGTATGCCAATTATATACCTACTCATTTCCTGGAGATTATAAAAGGTATTTCTATTGGTCTGAATATGAACAAATTGTCGAATAGATTTTTATTTTGGTGGATATAATTGTCCACTTTAGTAGCTACGATACGACGTATGTATACACATTAGACATTAGATACAATTTTCGCTCTGCCAAGGACAAAAAGTACGAAAGTATCTTATAATGTGAGAGAATTTATCCCGTTCTACGTTTACTCATGAAAACACTCATTTAATGTGATGTAAGAATCACCAGATGGAAAATGAGAAAAAGGATAAAAACGTAGAATGTATTTAGATGGTGAAAAGCTGACTATAGAAACCAAAATCCAAAGCCACAATTAAATCTACCATATATACTTAGTATATATACACTGCAGAAAGTGAACTCTTAAAAACTGTTAAACGGAGAATGAGGTAAATGAAAAGCTACAGAATAGATTCGAGTCCGACAAGCCGACAATAAACTTGGTTCGTTTTCTTGACATGATGAGCTCTGCACTAAAATTTTGGTAGAACATTTCTCTAGGGAATTCCAATAAAAAGACTGAAGAGTATGAGCAGCCGTAAATACAAGCACGATGCAGAAATAATACATCAATGGTACATAGTGCGTCGGCACACATCTTTTTCCTCAACTTCTTACAGAATTGAAATTCTCAGACTTACTGATAATGCGCTTTTTCGTAAAAATATGTTTTTAAAATTTTAACAATTTCATTTTGTCTCACGCCTTAAGCTAAATTTTTGTAACGTTATATTAAGACCATTTAATTCGAAACAGATAGAATTCGAAGCAGTCTAAAAGTCTAGTCTAAAGTCTAGTTTAGTTCAAATTCAATGGGGGTATACACACTTCGCTACATCAATCTAAAATGAAATGTGGATAGCTGCAGCTCTGCGCTATTGATAACAAGTGGTGGGTGAAAATACAAGTTGAACCCTTGCAATAGGATCTTAAAAAGTAGGTAATTAATTAGCGAAATCAATTATTTGTAGGAGAATTAATGGAAGGTATATACGTATTCAGGTATTCATAATAATTATTTATGCATCTTTAAGACATTATTATACGCATTAAACTTTCGGTAGTATATATCTGGATCTTGTACAGTACAACGTCTGCGAGTAAAGCGATTCTAAGAAACTTTCTGGGATCGAATGGCTAACTACTGAAGAAGGCCCATGGCCATGGGGAAATGCACATCCACTTGCCATAAAATCGATGCTGCAAAAATAAATCCCGTGTTGAACAAGGAATTTTTAAAGGATTAAAAAAAAGTTTAGAAACTGTCAGCTGCACACGTGAATACGTGATTCACAACTTTTTTCAACGTTGCACTGCAACATATAAATTCATAACTGAGAAAGACATAGGATATAACTAAGTTGGTAAATATACTTCCGGTACTACTAATGGGTGGGCTGGGAACACTGGGCGCTACAGAAAGTCATAACATGTCAAAATTGGAAAGCCTTCTTCTACACAGTAATTTACCGTTCATTAGTTCCATTCATTCAGTAGAATTATAATGTGGTGAATAACAAACAGTAATACATTATACATTACTAGCGCTTAATCCTCAACCTACATCAACCTTCGAGAACCTACTAAATTATTAAGTAAAAGAAATATTAACAATCTGATAATTGTTAATATTTTTATTTCTGTACCAAATTATTTCTTGCAAAGTGTCTAACCAATTTTTTTTCGGAGAGACATTTGGTTGGACTAATAAAATATAATCATCCCGGGAAACTATTGTCTCTTGAGCTTATGTAAGTTAGGTTTGTAGAAGAAAAAGATGCTGCATAAAGAGAAGGCAAGAGCCGTCTTGACTTCAAGAACAGACGGAGCTGACATAGAATTTCAATTGAGACGAGGTAGATAAATAGAGACTATGTATTGAGTTTGTTATTACGTAAAAATGACATGGACATTCGACACGTAGAATATATGGAAGACAGTGACTTGGGTCGATTGCTATTTACATATTGTCAATTTGTCAACTACACGTCCAATTCTTTCCATGGACAAACTTAATACCCATAGCATCATCTTCTGTGGTATTAATAATGTGTCTCAAGTCAACAAAAATACCTAATCGCAAATTCAGCCAACACTTCAAAACGTTTTTTCATTCCACATTGACAAGGCAGAGTAGGTACCATATTTTAAATGAAAATCAACAATTAAAGTTAGCATAATATAAGGCATTGTATATCCCATGATATAAACTTATCTTCTTTAATTCGAAAAAGTTGGTTCTTTTGCTATTTTGCGAGTTTCTATTTAGTCGCATGAAATGATTTTCAAATGACATTACAGAAATAGAACGAACTGATTTTTGTACAAGTATTAATTAATTATAGCAGGCAAAGGCTTCCCTTTATATTTGCATTAGTAATGCAAGTGTATCTCAGAATGGCTTGTATAAAATGAAGTTATACGTAACCGTCACGAAGCTACCCACTTGCGTAAAATGAAATCGATACAAACTTCGAAAAAGAGTAATGAGGCAATCAAGTCCTCGACGTGACATTTAAATGAAAACAATCCCGAGTCATTACCACTACTGAGAAATAATTTAATTGGGAAAACTTTTCTTCAGAACTACACTTCAAACAACATAACAGATGTACCCTGTGCTAAATTAATCATTGAAATCCTTTCTACTCATACTCTGTTACTACTGTTTATAAACTTCGGACTTTGACTTAGATCAAAGAATTTACACTGGTGAAACTTTGAACACTCCATTTTCTATTTTGTAAGATATAATTGACATATTTATTGCTGAAATGAAACATATATTATTATTTATACCGGACTGTGCTAACTTTATTAGCTACGATAATTAAAAGAGTTTTTTTTGGTTGCAGTAGTAGTAAATAAAAGTATCTGAAAATAGGGCACTAGAAATTGGAAAATTATATAGGATTTTTGTTACAGTGAGTTTTATTGCAACTTCTATGTTTATTTCCTAGCTGAGCAGGGAGACAAGTAGTAAGTACCAATAAAAATTAACAGTTCCTACATAAAAAGTCAAGAAATGAACTTTCTCCTTTGGATTGACAATTTAATTTTAGATTTAGGAGTATATAAATAAAATCCACAACCCGCCAAAATGCGGAAAGTGTGCCGTGTGCTTTCACAATATTTTCGTGAAGCTGTGCCATGTGCTCTGGATAATTTTTAGTGTAGGAGGAGGCCGAGAGATTATAGGAAGAAGGCTAGAGAGTCAGGTTAGACAATTTAGCTTTTGCCGAAACGCGGAGAAAATCTTTTGAGACAGTCGAGTTAGAAGAAGTGACGTAAAAGACTAATGCAGGAAAGGAAGGTCATGTCAGAAATAAGTAAGGGATGAAGAAATTCGTTGTTGGTTTTGGTTGTGACGCTTTAATTACTTTTTCTGTTGTAAAGAGATAGAATGGGATAGTTGGCTGCAACTTGGAACTCCTAAGTGTAAAAGGTCTTTTCCATTGACTTAACTGCAGTACTTACTCTCCAGTATTATTCTTTCTCCCCACTTCCGACAACAGGGCTCGATATATAAATACTTGCTACTATATACTGTTGTTCTCTATCCCACATGTCTAAAGGAAAGCCTAGACCTGTATTTGCTGGCATTATTCTTCTAAAGTCATTTATCATTGCTCACAGTTCTAACAAGTCAACATCGCTCTTTCCTTGCTAACTTTGAGCTTTGGGGAACGCATCACTGCTGATTCTCACAGAGTTTTCTCTTCCTTTCCAAGGAGGCTAAGGCAAAGCAGAGCAAGAGCCCACGTATATTTACACATAACTAGGCTTCACATCTCTTGTTGCCTTTCTTAGTTAAAACTAATAAAACCCAACTTGTCAGTCTATTTACAACTTATAGAAGAGAACAAACAACAAATAACAATTTTGAAAGAATCTTCAGTTAAACATCCAATTAAGAAAAAGATTATTTTTTTCCGTACAGAGAACACACTTTTTCTGGGATTTTCATTTCCACATTCTATTTTTGGATTGCAATTAAATAGTACAGTGAAGAATAGATATAGATAGGAAGGTTACACTCTTTCTGTGTATAACCTTTACCGGCCTCCCCAAATTTACTGAAACACTGCTGTAAAAAGATTACAACCAATCAAGAAGAGTATACAGCAACGCACTGAAACACTGCACCTGCGAGGAGGATAGTAGCCGGAAGTAAAATGGAACGTGCGTGGACAATGAATATACGCTGTCAACTCCACTCTCCTTTTGTGTGTGTCGTGGAGTACGTTATTTGTACCACACCAATATTTTTAAACTTTATCGCACAATATAATCTACAATCTCCAAATCCCCACTACTCCTTAAATAGATTCGAAGTTTTCTTTATACTTAGACTAGAAGCTAGATGATATTATTTGAAGTTTCTCGAAGAAATGACATATGGCGCCAGTTTTTCCCGCATCCACCAATTCACCAATAATGTAGATATATATACTATAGTTAATAGTGCAGAAAATTGAAAAATTATTAGCTTACCTGGTGACAACTTTTGTACCAGAAGGCTCCATGATATCTTTGGGCACAATTTATAGTCTTGTCTAAGTCGTTGTCTTTATCCTTCGTCGAAAAAGCCATTCCGTTGTGGTAACTCAGCGAATCCCCTGTGAAAGTATTAAAGGAAATTCAAATTACATAATTTTCATATACTGCCCAGTATAGTAGTAAAGTTCACCGTAGTATTGGTAATATTACTAAAAAAATAAGTATTTAGTTGATATCTGATCATTATCCAACTGTAATTTGCCACACGCTAAAATGTCGATAGAAAAAATTTAACTGAAATTAATAAATTGTCGGTAATTATTGTAGATGAAAGTTTAACATTAAGGACTGGCTGCAGATGTGTGTTTTTCCACTTCAACTTCTCATACATAACTGGAACAGTTTTAGGTCAATCAGGTCATATGAGCATGG
>JAAAYG020002221.1:17566-31405 GCA_009936455.2 Tomocerus minor
ATTTTTGTTGCTCGCTATATTCTAAAAGTTTTTCGGCATTGTCAAGCCTATTAGAATCCTGTAGATACACACTAAAATTTACGAGCAACAGAAGTCGTATGCGTTATTTTAACTTCGGAATGCGTACTTAACCTTATTACCCTATTTTTAATGCTAATAGTCGCTCTCGTTACTTATATAGGAAAAAGATGCACAATAAATTAATTAGTATAAGTGAATAGTCTACAGTATAATAAACCAGTTTCACGATGTTAATTTATTTTTATTTTGATACAGGCTCTTCTATCTCTTCTGTACTTAACCTCTTCCAATATTGTTTTGCTTATTAATTATGTCGGATTCGCAACTTGGGTAAGTTGAGATTATCATATTATTATCATCAAATTACAATGTTTACTTATCATATTATTTTTATTTAGCGTTTTTTAATATTTTTAAATGGCTTTGCATACAAGATTATTTGTATTCCATTATATCTTTTCATTTTTGTCTGACATCAAGAAAAATGTCTGGGAAACTACCTAAAATATGCCTTTGCTCATTCAAATAGCTAAACATATTTCATTCTAAAGAGCTAAGAATAGTTTCAATTTGTTTCTTTATCATAGTAGGTATCTATATGCTATAAGCAATAGTGGTACCAGAATCTCACTAGTACTCTCAAAGCCTTTAAAAATTTTAACATGTAAAATACGATCCACGAATTTAAACATAGGGATGTCTATTAGTTTAGAGGAATTAACTGAAGAATGTTGTTGCGGCATCGTAAATCCTTTCTAATCCGTTATTTATAAACTTTCTTCTATAAATTTTGTCTCTGTCTGTGCGTTGTCTGAGCAAAGGCAAGTCTCAATAGTTCCAATTCATGTGTCTTAGGACATAGAAATATTGAGTCTCTAATGGAAAGTATAATAATATGATCCTTGAATGTTTAAAAATCGACGCAGCTAGAAATATAGAATGAAAAGCAATTAACGACTGGAAAAAGGTTTGATGTGGTGATTGTAAGTCATGCATTTTCATTGCAGTTGAGTATAGGAGTGGCGGTTTTGTGCATCCCAGTCCTGCGATGGAAAAAGCCAGATTGGTCCAGACCTATTAAAGTTAACATGTTCTTCCCTATCATCTACATTTTGGCCACAATCTTCATCACAGTTGTACCTATGTGGGCAGATCCTGAGACCACAGGTGAGTTTACCACCCCACGGAAAATTCATGCTATTCCTATTTAAATTTTTGCGTACATCCTCACACCCTTTTACGACGTTAAATTATCCTTTCTTCGATTCTCAGTGCTAAGTTAATAACATCACCCAAGGATAGTCTCAAGGCCGACTACGACAACGGCTAGGCTTTGAAATTTTCCTATACATGGTCACTGCCATTGCCATAAAGCAATGACTACATCATAAAAATATTAGCATGGAATGACCTTTGAATACCTCTACGAAGTGCCAACAGTTTTTCTCTTTCTTTTTTCTGAACTGAAAAATGTATTCTTTCAGGAGAAAACAAAGTTTAATGTCTTTTAATGAATTGGTATTACTTTATAATTTATGTGGGCTTTGATTTTAAATGACTCATGTAGTGCATAACTTGTTTTAGTATTTATTCGTCCAGTAATTACATCCTTATGAAAACATACTTTATATACGTATTGATTTGCAGCATAGTATAAGATTTAGATTTACAAGTTTTGAAGACAAGTAAATTGTAAAAGTACCGCAAGTCATCATAGGATAATTTATGAAGAAATAACCTGAATGTAAATTCTAGTGCAGCAGGCAATTAAAGGGGTGTTAACATTTTTATTTCTAGGGTTTGGATTACTTGTGATTCTTAGTGCAGTTCCTGTGTATTTTGTCACCATTGGATGGAAGAACAAGCCTAAGCCCATTCAAAATGCTACAAGTAAGTTTGTTATTCTTTATTGTAAACATTTAAATCATTTATTCATAATTTTTATTAAATTCTTGTTAATTCCCATTGTGCATATGATATCTTCATTATTTACGTGCACTTTTGTATCTAAATGAGTTTCGTACACGTAGATTAGATTTGAGCACATGCCTAGTAATTTAGGTCCTTTAGAACATTAACAACACGCCTATCTAACAATTTTTGAGTAGTAGATTCTAAATAAGGTACAGTAATTATTAGTACTAATGACTGCACAATTCACCTTTAGTAACAGGCTGGGTAACATTGAAGAAATAATTTATTTGTCTTTTTGCATGCAAAAGTTTAATCGCCAATTATTTACGTATGTTTGTAATTTTTATGCTTTGAATTACCACCTTTCAATTCCATTTGCATTCATAGACCGCTCTCGGCCGAATTTACTTAATAATTTCTATCGTAACTTTTTTGGCATCTCCTGAAAGCGGCTCTGCCCAGCGCATATTCCTGAAGCGGCTATTTTCCAAATATGAAACACCAACTACTCTTTTCATTATAATTTGCAGTAATCCCTCAAAACTCCAACTACCTCTGCATATTCCTCCATACTTAGCAAATATGACATAATATCAGGTCTATGCTATTATTTTCAGAGGATTCATTCCACTAAAAGTAGTTCAGTATATTATGTATTCAAAGTTGAGTATGGCTTAGGCAAAATTTACAATTAGTTTCAGTTCAAATTTAAAATATTTGACATGCAAACCAAATTCATTTCTTATAGAGGGCTTGAGGCTATACGAAGGAAATTCTTTGGTTGCATATCTGACATTTTCATCACTTTGGCAATGTTGAGATGAAATGCTCCACAACAAAAACACTTGTTAGAAACCAATAATAATATCTCATTTTGTTGGCCATTTTTGATGTCCAACTTAAAAGATATTCTGGATTCATAGGTACAAATTATAAATATTACCCATCATGACTATCTGATCCCATGGGTATGTAATTCCTATTTAAACTAGTCCACAAAAATTGCTTTCGCTCTATTTTCAACTCTGACATAGCAGTTACTGGAGGCTGTATTATTTAAGCATTTCTTCATTGCAAGAAATAATGCGCATAGCCCCAGGATTTCGGAAAACAGTAATTGATATTAATATTCTTCCACAAATAAAAACAATTGAGTTAGCCCTCTAGACCGAGATAAATAACGTAGTACTAAAATGCTTCTACTATAAATGGAAAAAAGAAAATGGCTACTTGCCTGCTCTACTATTATCTTAGATAGAAACACTATTAGGATATACTTATGGATTTCATTTAGTTTTAGTAACCTAACGGTAGAATGTATCACAGCAGAAATCTGTTCAAAGACGAATAGCAATTCATTTCTTCTGTTCTGTCCAAGTCTGAATCAAAGTCTTAGGGGATAAAAAAACGAACGGCAAGTCGAAACAAAAAGCTCGTTGTTGTACAGCAACGCCTGTGCACAGTGTCAGTTTGAGTAAAAACAATAAAGTTTTATCTTCTCTAGTTTAAAACAAGATTAACGAATAGTAAAAGTTATTAATACTGGAAGCAGTATGCAATATTTTATACTTTCAAATATTTAACATTTGATGGAGACAGTGTACAATATTGTAGGCAGAATGCGTTATTCTATAAGCTCTCTGTTGAGACAAACTAGTAGCATAGGTCGTTCAATCTGTACCGCATGCACTCGGTCCCTTGTGTCCTAACATGTCTTCAACTATTTGACCTTAATATGTTACGCTATATAAACGTTATCAGTCGGCTATATTTAGAAGGAGAAAAAATGCTTATCTTCAATTTAGAGGCTTGTAATAGTATTATTTATTCATTACTCTAATGAAAATCAGTAAAATGGGCAATTGGTGAATCTACCATTGTTTCATGGCTTCATACTAATTTGTAATGTAATCCTCAAATCAAATCATTCTTAACGTAGGTCTGCATTTATGATACAATTATTCTGATGTTTATTGTTAACATTGCTTTCACTGCTTCCTCTCTGTAGACCGTAGTCTTGGTAGGATAGGCACTCTAAGTTAATTCGACTTCTACTTCGATATTGACTGAAGACCAATAATTATTTTTTCCATGCGAGAATTATTTGCCTTGCCATTAAATTAAGAGTAATAACATTTGGGGTACATATACAGTTATGTGCTAAATAATTTGAAGGATTTTATTAATCATATAGTCAAAAGCATATGCTTCTAGATGAGTTGCGTGATGAGTCGTTGACAAAATAATAGACCTGATTTTAATATTATTTGCTATTCAATTGTCATTTATGGCTCGTAAAAAGTACTGAGAGTACTGTAAAACCACTTCTGCTTCTTTATTTAGATGTTCCTTAAATATTAATATCCACTTTATCGCATTTTTACAAGAGAGTATAACTCGAATGATGCAGTTCATACTGATAGTTGTCCCACCTAAAAGCAAGCTGAACAACAACAACAACAATCTACAGGCCATTTACATTCCGAAAATTCAAGAATCCGGTCCTGAGGACGACATTGATGCTTGCGTTCCGCCCGCTCATTTCTGGAAGCAAATGTTTCATGAAAAGAGTTCTTCTTCCAGTTCCGATAGCCCTCTCTCCGTGCCGGATGAAACATCGCTACTCCTGAAACCTGGAAAAACTGTCAAAGTATATGCCATAAAATCCGCAAAGTGTCGCTGTTCCTATGTTAATTTTATGCAATGCTTTTTATTTTGATATAACGTCACCGCCTTTGCTTACACATTTTAGAAGCTCACGCCATCGCCATCCAAGCAAACAAAAAATAAAGCTGCCTCTCCTCGGCTCAAACCAAAAAACAGTCCAGGAAGCCCGGATATTTGAAAGAACAACATTAGTTTTTGCTTTCACTTATTTCTCTTATTAACCAACAGTGATGTTAATCCCAGGTATTTATACAATAGATGTAATTAAAAGGGTGATGGCCAATCCTTAACGCTTTTTAATGCAAAATGGGGCATGTTGTGCTAATGTAAGATGATATGGCATGAATGCACGAAATTCTGAAGTTTCCACTTGTATTAAATGTTTTTATACCCAATCCCAAAAATGAAAAGCTTTTAACTAACGTCGCTTGAATGTAACTTTATTACTTCATTTCAGATTCCATGACGCAATTTCTACAAAAACTTTTAATCGTACTGAGACCAACTTGAATTTAAGGTGCTGGATGTTCTCATCTTTTCTGTATTTCTTTGCACTGTGTTCTCATTTTAAAACACAACTAAATCACCTGGGTTCTATGTCATCGTTGTTTCTTGCTCGAACGTCTGTCAAAAGCTAAAGCCTATCTGTGGGCTAAACTCATTGTGCATCAACGTAATTTATTTATGTCTGTGTCTTTTCTTTGCTGTAAACGGCAATTCCGCATGATATGTTTGGGGATTTATTTAACCTACGCAGTTTTTCGCATTCTGTTTTGTATAAATATTGTCACATTTAAATGGTATGCATACAGTCAGCAGTTTTGATAGCAAATTAACTTGATCTACGTCTACATCTACCACAATACGTAACCGTCTCTAGCTACGTCTGTATTTATTGAATGTTTCAAAGTTTGGAAGTCAGGAAGCAATTTTCCGTTTGAATATGATGTCTAGTCACGTCTGTGTCACTGTTACGTTTAATGTTGTTAAATATCAGTACATGTCTTACATATCAGTCTGTAGATTCAATTTTATTTTGAAGTTAGCCAGGAAATTAGCAGTAATGAATACTAATGTGTGTATTTGTGCTTTTGACAGAGTCCATCACTCGCCTGATGCAGAAACTTCTCATCGTGCTGGCTCCCGACCAACCTACCAAAGTTTAAAAAAACTAGTTTACTATGATAATGGAAGCGGCACCCGTGTATGTAACATCCTGAAAAACCATTTTACCCCGTATAAATATGTACTAATGGAATTCACAATCAGATTGTCTCAAGAAGTAACTCTTCGATAACTACATCACAAAAATTACTTCAACTACAAATAGTTATGATATAAAGACTCTTCAATCAACTCGTGTGTATGTGTCTAATAGTAAATGTCTTATACTGATAAATACCCAAGAGTGAAAAATTCTATTAGAGTTCTATATGAATAATCGTACAACTGACTTACAATGGCCTGTAAGTTGTAAGTATTATTCAGCGAGTTAAATGCTAAATACTTCTATCAGTAACTTTATTCATCCTTTCTGTTTTTATAGAACCAGTTTCAAACTCTAAACCGTAATCGTGATAATTTTTACGGCAGATTTATATTTGAAGCTTTGAAAATTGTATTAACTGTGGCGTTTTAAAAATGCAATACAGTTTTAAATTTGGATGGAATTAGACCAGTAGACTTTTTAATTCGAAAATTTGTGTTTCTGAGCTGATTAAGGATATTGTTAAGGCAAGTTAGCCAGATAAAATAGATATCTCTTTTCTTTTAAAAGTTGTGGAAAATGTCCATAGCACTGTAAATTGTTTTTAACTGCATACCTCAGTAACTAAATACCAGATCATTATAGTTTGCGTACATTTAATTGTATATTATTATGTGGAACTTGTAATAGAATCAGTGCATTGCTGTTCAATTGAGTCCAATACCGTTTACAGAATTACAGATTATGAATAGGTAATCAATTTCGGATTATTTGTATTGAGTTACTGAAAGGAATATGTCATGGAAATTTAAAAATAGTCTGCAAAATGCCAACAAAGCATTGGGTTATTTTCTTTGTCAGTTTATTCGCCCAGAAAACAAAATAGTGAATAATTCAAACAGTAATTTCAATAGAATCTGTAGTCAGTAGTCAGTATTACGTAAAAACGTAATGGTTTAGGTAGCTGTTGATTCTCAATCCATATTAATAGATATTTATAGATTATTTTTCTAACGTGTAATGTTGTTATGAGAATCAGACCACGATGGCCCTAAAAGCATCTTAAAATATTCTGCACGTTCTAAGCCTTTATGCCGAACAGTTTTCAAAGCCCTTTTGGATAGTTGTATTGTAACTTACAACTTGTAAGTAAGGTCGCCACAGTAAATGTTGCTAATTGGCGTGGCGTGAGTATTCACCTTCATAATAATTGTGTTTGCTCTTGCAAAACAATATTATGGCCTACTTATTCACAGCTATCTGTATTTTCGACATTCAACGAACTTTACAATCGAATCAAAATGTGTTTTATCAGGAAGGCAGGTTATTAGTAGCCGAATTTTTAATGTGGTAAATTTTTAACGTTACAAGTAAAATAAGACTATACTATATTCTATATTAATATGCGTGAACTTTAGAGAAAATATGTACTGATTGAATTGTTCTAAAAAGTACTGATTGAGTATTGTTGCATTTTAATACCTGTGGAATACATAGTCAACATTTTAAAATAGGTCATACATATTTGTCAAATATCAAATCACGTTCGTACACTGCTATAATTGCAATATTAACTTTTTATTGCAATTCTGTAATCTTCAGGGAGGTTGGGTACCTACAGAAACTTGATTGAATTGCAATTTCACTTTATTCCCGCTCTGATGAATTTTTCCCAAAACCTTATTACTTACAAAACGGTATTTTTAAATCTTTTATATAGATAGGCATTAGATAAATGATTATCCTGCTCACTGGAGCTTAAAGTATTGCGTTTTATAACAAGTTTTGTGCTATTTTGACTCCTTTTTGAATTTCATGGTGGCAAATATTTGTTTCGAAAATTTCTTTAAAGTCTAAAGGATATCGTAAAATATGTATTGATTACAGGTTTTCATATACATGTACAGAATGTAAATGGCGGTTGACAAACGGACAGGAATTATTCTCTTTTTCTATACAAAACAACCTAACTCCATGGATATCTCAAATCCTGCGTTTATTTAAAACCTAAACGTGTTTTTGTAGGAATAGAGTAAGGTCTTTCCTATAATTTATGCCTGCCGTCAAATTAATTTACATTCTGTAGATTTAGACGTTAAGTTCTTACGTTGTACTTATTTTTCAGTTTTAATAATATCTTTATACAAGCGAAAAGTATGCTTTCCTAATTCTTTCCCAGGAACTTTAATTCAGTTTTCTGTCTGCGATAAACACAAAGGGAAATGTCTGCACAAATCATTGCCCCAATCACCAACTGAGATTCAAATTGAAAGGTCTAAATATTTACAGAAATTAAATGATAATGGCTATAAAGTTGTTAGACGTGTAATAGACAAGTAGATAGAGCATTTTAATTCCTATTGTTTGTAGATTAAACTGGGTTCCAATTTAGAGAGTATTTCTTTAGATTAGCGATAATAACTACTCTTTTAACAGTCCTTCGTTTTTTGCCTATTGTATGTAACATCATGTTTAGTTTTAGAGTTTCTGGTAGTATATACTAGTGCTTAAAGGCCCATAGGTCAGCTGAGTCACTTGCCTGTTATGTAACCCTTACTTACCCAACTAGCCACATAAATATTTTAATAATATTATGCTAGTCGGTGCCGACCTCAAAGCAAAAAAATGAAAATATTAAAATTATTCTTCAACAGAAGAAAAAAGTGCATGCAGCGCTGTATCTGTATCAAAAATTTAATACCGGTTGGCTATAAGTTCTTTAAACATAGATAAATATTTATCCATGGTTTCTGAACGAATATATTTATAAAAAGAAATTTAAGAAAAGTATTTATATTTGTTGCTTAACATGTTAATACTAGATAAAATAGAATAGAGGTGAATATATTTGAATAATTGATTTACTCCGATGATGTCCAATGTTTTAAAAAACAGTATGTATGTTAATAATTATTCGATGTGCTATATATAATATTATTAGTCATGTGTGTACTTTTTGGTTTTTACAACTACCTAAACGGTAATAAATGACCGTAGAAATTACGTAGCTAATTTTTTGTTTAAGTATTGGCTCTTGTTTAGTTTGTGGTTTAGTTATCATTATCATAGCTTTTTGTTGAAGTTATGTTAAACTATTTTAAAGCAAAGCTTAAGATTCTCATTATGCCTCATAGTGTTGTTTTAATAGTTTTTAGATTTCCATTGTATTGTGTTCCACCTTCAATATCTTTCCTAACCCTAAATATTACAACATATTATTATTAGTTATATTGTTTCAATTATGTATGATTTACTTCTCATTTATTAAAAATCTACGTGACAGTCTCAAAAATTATTAATTCTAGGAAGCATTATTATTTATTGGTAAACCCTTATTATTTCGTAACTTAAAAATTAATTTAAGTACCTATATGCCGTATTTATGTACCTTACTGCTTCCTACATAATGCTACGCCTGTCCAGGGAATAGTTTTTAAAACCTTTCCATTTTAGTCACTTATATGCTATGCCAATTGTAGTCATTCCTAAATGGAAGACTGAATCAGTGACTCAGGAAAATGGTCTTCATGAATCACATTTCATTCCAGTATAGGACGATACGCAATTCTTTAATATTTCCACGAAGAAATGATCTTAACAATAGTAGTTACCTTTAGAGTGTAAATCCACTCTTTCGACTACGAGTAACGACAAAGATACTGCAATTGATTTATTGAGAAAATTATAAATTCTCGTCCAACATGCAATATGGGAAGGATCCATGAGAAAACTAAATTTAAGAGAAAATGTTCGATGTAACAAGCTCAAGTTGTACTATGTACTACCTAGACTACCAACCTATATCTATGGTCATTTCCTTTTTCCCCGACGTAATATTTTTTCCATCATTACAGCGGCCCATAAAAGAGTTTTCTAAACTTACAGACATAAATAACAACTTGTACTTATTTTTAATTCCTCGTGAAAGCACCATTAATTTTTTTTCCACCACGAATAGAACGTATCAAAGGATGCCGTTCGGAGTGCAGGATAACTAAACGGAGAGATGAGTACAATTTGAAGACACCTGACTGCATCATTATGCATTTCTAATAATAAAACTATTCTACGGGATTATGAATATTTACGAATTAATGTATGTATTCGTAATCGAATCAAGTTCTTCCAATATCCTGCTATCAATTGCATTATGAACATCTAAAAAGTGCAAATAGAACGGTCTCCCTTGTAAATTACTAATGTGTAGAGAACGCACATTCTGATGTAGGTGTCTCCTATCAGTGTGTGAAAAGATTTTTCTTAGCAACGTTCTCCATACAAATGTGCTTTTTGTGTCGGATTATAATGGAATCCTATATGGAAAACTAAGTCCATAAAATCTCTATGCATAGGCTACCTACTTAACATTATGCGCTTGTGCTAAATGTCGTGCTAAATAAATGTGTTAGGTAATTGAGACTTATAAAAGTCTATAACATAACAGCTAATTTAATGCACCTTTCTGAAATGCACTAAACTTGTTCAAGTTTAGAGTAGTGGTGTTTTAGTCAGTAAAGTATCAGATCCCGTAGGATTTATTCATTAAAGAGATTAACTAAAATGGATTTAAAGGATGAATATGACCTAAATCCAGTTATGACGTCTTCCTTTTGTTATTAGATACTTACAATTACTCGCCTTGAAATGTGGTAGAGTTTACATTTGTTATTCAATGTTGCTACAATATCATATCCTATTGGTATCCAGACTAGGTGTATATTTAATCGACAGCATTGGGAATTGTAAGTACAGTTAACGAGTTAACTGTCGGACGTTGTAAATGTTGTCGAATTGCGTAACTTTCTATTAGCAGAACAGTTAAAGAACAGGAATATATTCCGGCGTAATACTTTATAAAATCTGATCCTGAAAAAGGTTAAGTTGTGCTAACTAAGGATTTACCTTTACTATTGAACTAAATCCTTTTACCAATTGTTATTTTGTCTCAACGACTTAATTATGTATATAAATATTGACTACACTCTGCACCTTAGCTTTAGTCTATTGTCAATACACTATTTTTAGTTTTATTCAATTTATTTCCAACAATGAACAAAATAGTATACAAGGGATCTGCTTCTGATATTTTATGGAAGGGATTCTTTTGTCTCAAGTTTTACTTTCGGCACCATCACCGCTAATACCTTAGCCGGGAAGACTTCCTATATGTATAATGACCTGTAATTATTATGGTATACCTACTTGGTACAATCAGTACTAGACAGTACTACCAGTACGCTGACTAGTACACTGTTTAGCATAACCTGTACTCTGTAGAGTAGTGACTTGTTTGCTAAACTCATAAACAGCAGATTTTAACACAAATAAACTAATACGCTACATAAATGACAAATAATCAAGGAATTAATTTTAACTGTGAAAGTACCAAAATCTGTCTGATGTATTTATATAGCCCTAGCTACGATCTGCTCTACTCTATTATAGGCTCGTCGAAGTTAGCCGACAGTAGGAACGGATAATAAGAACCGACAACCAAGGCGGAAATTTCTGCAACCCCGAATCAATCGGTGAAAACAGTTAATTCAACCCCAACGAGACAATTGTATACATCAAGGTCTCATTTTTAAAATGTGTGAGGAAAGTCAAATCACGTTAGTTAGACTGGCCGTAGAGAAGTCGAGTGAATTCAATCGTCGGCTGGTCTGGATTTCGAGTCAGCTAGTTGTGATTGTTTTCGCCGATTCGGGGTGTCTATTTTCGAGTCGGCTGCCGATTCTTATCTGTTCGGCTATTGACTAACTTTGACGGGCCCTCTATCCTAGGCAACTACAAGTCGATTAATGTGACGTAATTGGATCAATCGTTATTGACAATAAGTAACAGTATCATAATTCATGCCTTGCTTTGGAAACATGACTTGTTGACCCTTGACGGATAAAATAAACTATTACATCTTCGTGTAAATCATATTACGTCATAAAATAATGTAATTTATTGAATTGCAAAGTTCTTGTAATGTTATTCTTATTCTTATAATTATAGATTTTAGAAGTGAGTTAGAATAAATAGCCATACAAATAGTTAACTAAATAATGACTTTGTAATTAAATTCATTTCTTGTCTACCGATATTTTATTCTAAATTAAATCATATAGAGGTAAATATAAATATTCATTAATAAATAAGTACGCTAATGAACTGATTACATTTTCAAATAGATACTTTATTCAAAACAAAGCTATGTCAATCAAAATAGTGGTTGTATGTATATATTATGTACTTTTAACACGAATGTTGTTAGAAACAAAGAAGCCCCCAAATGGGAGTAGCATATAAAGCATAGTACAACATGAAGATATTAATTTATGTATTTGTAAAATGTAGAATGTTGCACAGGATGAATTAATGACATAGAATATTGAACTATCTACTACAAATAAATAACTACGTCAGAAAAGTTGTTATAGTTTACAAATGTACGTACGATATATTGGGATATAATATGATATTGTCAAACAATGGTACCACATAGCAATATTCATAACATTATATCATACTATTTCTTAATCTTAGACACCAAAAGAGAAAACCACAAAGGTATTGCAGTCGCTAAATACCCCAACTCACACAGAAAAGAATTTTGAAACTGCTGAATAGTAGTTTGTTGTCAACTGTACACAATTGTACAGAATTTATTAATAAGAAACTTAAGCTATCTTCATTTATATGTGCAACAATGTAATCCAATTGATGACAGAAAAAAACAAATATCTATATCGAAAAATCCACACCCACACCAATGCTAAGCACTAACAAATGTATCGATTTAAAGTAGTAGTTAATATAAAGAGTAACATTGTCGTGACTAAAACGTGTAATGTCTAATAAAGAGAATGATAATATTATAGCATTTAGCACAATTAGTATCAAGAGATTCACGGAATCTAGCTACTGACGTACATAGTATCAAATCGTGATCGGACACTAAAAAGATGTTGTGTTGTGTGTATATATCAAAATAAAAATAGAAGCATCGTTCAGAAATAATGAAATTACTTATTTTTCTTGTTGTGCACCACTCTCCACAAATTACTACGTAACATATCCAGTCAAAAGGACACAATTTAATCATAATATACTTTCTGTTAAGACCAAAAGAATATTGGAATTGAGCTTTCTTTCAAGGTGTACATAATAATCTACATACAAATGCTTAATGTTAGATAATGTAATAAACGATAGACATTATTAATTTGTAGATTGACGTTTGAAAACCATAAACTGGCCAACTTGGCATGACACTAAATGTTTGTTAAAAACTTGACTGGCAAATAATCAATTAAGTTTCAGTTACTTATTGCAAGAGGAAATACAAATTATTGGACGATTGATTAATTTTTCAAATATAAACTTTTTTCCAGCTTTTGTCTCATATGAAGTCTTTTATGGACTGTAAGGTTACCCGAAGTCAAAAAGCTTTTCAGACAGATGTTGCATTTAAACGGCCTTTCTCCAGTGGAACTTCTTACATGATCTCTTAGGTTACTTAACTTCAAAAAGCGTTTCTCATAGTAGTCGTATTTAAACGATTTTTCTCCAGTGTGAATTCTTTCATGGTCCAATAGGTGACTCGACGTAGAAAAGCATTTCTAACAGACGTTGCATTTAAACGGCCTTTCTTCAGTGTAAATTCTTTTATGAACTGTTCGGTGACCCGCAGTCGAAAAGCTTTTCCCACAGATGTCGTATTTAAACGTGTTTTCTCTGGTATGCCTTCTTTCATGTACGATTGGTTGACTGGATTTCAAAAACCTTTTCCCACAGATGTTGAATTTAAACGGGTTTTCTCCCGTATGAATTCTTTGATGGGTTGCCAGGTTACATGATTTGAAAAAAGCTTTCCCACAAGTATCTTGAATCGTTTTTCACTGTTTTATGGAATTTTAGTTTATAACTGGGGTAAAAGATATAAAATTTTAACCGAACATCAAGCTAGGTTCCGCTTGGCACACAAGCCATCGAAACTAGTCGTATCTTGTAAACTTGGTACATATCGATTACTATATTAA
>JAAAYG020002232.1:5405-21054 GCA_009936455.2 Tomocerus minor
CTAAAGACTCACATAGACAGTTTGATTCACTTAGTCAAGTTCAGCACTGATGTTAAGGAGGTCAGGGAAGTTTGTCCATTTGAAGAATTATCAATGCAGAATTATTAAAGTTATTAATAGATTTCGCATTTTTTGCTGTGGCAGGCAGTAAGTTCCAGTCATTAATAACTCATGGGGAAGAAATGACTTCTGGTGAACGCAAATAAACATTTCAATAATTCTTTTATCCCGAACCAGGCATAATTCAATTGTACTCTGTGCTTCATTACTAACTCGAGTTGGAAAGTCTATTACTTGCTTTAGAAATCGTCCATCCATTAGCTGGAGAAAGCTCCAGCTGCATATTAGGCTGAGATGTAACAAGGCGCGGGTATCCACTGGATATCTGGATAGTTGAAATCACCAATAAACATAGAATTCGTAAAGGAGTTGTTCTATCTACCTAATGAAGTAAGAACTGAACTTTTTACACTTTTCTCGGATTGGGGGATTTACATTTACACCTCCATGCCTGCCCGTTTCACGATCACAGCGATACACGTTATAGGTACTTCTATTTGTATCATCGATTTGTATAGATATAGACAAACATAGCGTTCTTGAATTTATGTGTTTTCTAAATCGATTCAGGATAGGCGCTTTTTATCATTTGATAAGGATATTATTTCCAAAGGTTAGTGGAAAACTTGGATTTGCTGCAGATTTGGGTGCATTAAAGAACTTTGTGTTGTAATTAAATCTGTGTCCAATGGATGCAAAAGGAAGTGCTCTACAATTCAAAGTTGGGCAGCATTGCAGATTTTGTTGGTTGGAAGTGAAGGAATGGTGTGGGAGTTGATAAGAATGAGTCTACTGACAATAAGTGAGGAAGTGAGGTGGAAGTGGTTGGGAAGAAAGAGAAATGGCGTAAGAGGAAGGAAAGTAAGAGATTGAAGGGATAATGGAAGTTAGTTAAAGGAGCTGAGTGAAGGAGTTTAAGTTTGGATAATTGGATGTGGGGAGACACCGAGAGAAGGAAGGGCCTGACATGCATCCTCCGAATTATTCACAACGTGGCAAATAATTGAGCAGGCACCTTCACCTCCACTCCTTACAGACACGGCGAGATTCTCGGTGTAACTCTTCTCAAGTAGCCTCTTGTGGTGCTCTGGCAGCTGATCCCGTCTCGTCCTCTGCGTCCGTCGTCCACGCTCCCGACAGCACCCACCGTCACAGTCACAGCTCTCCAATTACTATCATCATAATTAAGGCATCTCTGCTGCCATCCCATCCTCCCACGGCCTCCTCACCGTCCTCTCCTCCGCACACTTCTACTAGCAGGGAGCTGGGCTCTTGCGAATGAATCTCATGGCTGGATAATGCAAGGAGATTATGTCCTAATGGCATGCAAATATGAACTAACTCAATAAATATTCTAGTGGTGTGGTCCTGCAGGTTACAATCATAGGCTCTAAAAGCTTGGGCTCCAACCAAAATGTTTATGCCAATTCAACAACAACAATTTGAAGTAGTAGTAGGATGCAGCATCCGATTCGGGATTCAACGCACTTTCTCAGCTACTGCAAATCCTGGGCGCTTTTGCATTTTTTCCTGTTCTTGCTCGGAATTAGAAATGCCAGTTAAATTAGTGCAATATGCGATGGTGGGTAGGTGCTATGAATAATGAGAAATAGAAATGAGGACACTGAATTTAGCCATTCAATTTTTAAAACACATTTTATTGTATAGGATTCCGCTTAAATCTCACTAGGCAAGCAATAATACCTTGTAACTTAGGTAAAAGGGTAAAACATGAGAAACTGGGGCGTTGCTACATCGAAATAATATTCTAGGGGTGACTGACTTTCTTCAATATTTACTTACATAGCACATCATCTGAATTCCGCTCAAAAATTTCAGGCTGACAAAATGGGGCGGAAAGGAAGAAGTCATGTAGTGACTGAAGGACTCCATAAAATTGTGCGCAACGTAAAGTTTCATTGCATCCATTGCAATTACTCGCTGGTAGCAAGGAAAAATGTTATCTCCGAGCTGTTTCTTCTTTAGTACTTAAAGTTTGTCTGCCTGTTTACTTAATGTCTGAATATACATAGGTAACCGTAAGTAGGAGCAATAAACATTCATCGCAGACGTAAATCCCGGCATATGATGCTTATAACAATGCCGAGCATAGACAAGGACAGCTAACCTTAAATATTTACTTGGCTTATTCACTTTTATTTTCTCTGCTCTTATCTGCGTTGATCCCCTTAGCCTAATATTTTATTTACTGCTATGCATCTTCGTAAACGTTAACATTATGGGCGTAGCGAAGCGCAAAGGCGTTTTACATCACAATGATTTCCACACTAAAATCCGTATTTCTTGTACATCTCAATCTTAATCTTAAATTCATGATTACTAATTCATGTATGACTGACAATACAATCTGTAGATTAGACTAATGTTGTAAGGCACACGAAAAGCACATTGACATTAAAAGCTTACCATGGAAATTGAAATTACATTACACAATCTGTCAATCACCATACCATCTCCTTCTTTCCAACCTCTGCTGCTCAGCCTTGGTTTTAGCTATCAGCATTATGCCCTACTCCTTATGCACTTACTTCGATGGACGGAAACGGATTCCGCCACTTTTGGAAGGAGATAATAGGCGCAGCGACAGAACACCGTCAACTTCCCCTTATTCCTTCTATTTCCTTCAATCCTAGCCTAAATGTATACATCATCATAAAACCCTTGTACATCAGGATTGTGCTTCGTTGAAATCTTAAACCTAAATACACTACGACGAAATTAATTATTAGTTACATAAAACGACATACGCATAGCTAATAAAAGTAAAAATTACATTTTATACAGTTCCAGTGTCAATGAGTAACTCAAACATTGGAAAATCCTTGAGATTGAGATTTTCAAAGTTGCAACTAATAAAAAAAACGTAAGAAATAAACACGAATGATGCATCGTAAAAACGTTATGTCCTATAAAAATGAAAAAGCATGAAAATGTACAAATAATTAAACGGCTGAATCAAGAAAGAAAAGGAAAACTGGACAAGACGTTAGAGTTTATGTCTTGCAACAGGATTACTGATTAGATTTACATTCGCTAGCCGTTCTATAGTAAATACTTAAAACTGTACAGTATCATAAAACCGGAGATTAATAAAACGCTTAGCATTGAGCTTTCCACACATTCACTCCATTACTCATTGAGTTCGACATGCATTTTGTGTGCTGATAAAATTAAAACGTCGCTGAAGACACTATCATACGCTATTGACAGCCAAGTTTGATTGTACACTAGAATTAATTACAAACTACAGTAGTTCAGGTAAAACTTCAGCTTGCTTTCCCCGGTAACTTTCACCCTACTTGAAAAATTAAATAATGATTGTATTATAGCTATATATTACTAGAGCCGTTTCTTTGCACTCCTAGTACCTACCTACCTAGTTAACCAAAGAAGTAAATAATATACTAAATATCATATCAGATCAATTTGCACTCCTCTCCTTGCAACCGCTCACATCTTATTTTAAAAACGTATTTAAATGTACTCTCAGTATTTTAACCTAGTTATTGTAAAACTTATTGTATTAATTTCACCATTCGTAATTCGCCGCTTCCTGTATTTGTATCATGCGGAATAGTTTACTTTGTAGAAATAATTTATTGCACGTTTGATTGTACGTTCGTATGGATTTAGTTCAAGTCAAAGGAAATTTAAATTGCAGTGGACAAGGCAGGTAATGATGTCAGGCCAAGGCAGCGCTGACAATCGTCAATTAGGAGTGTTTTTTAACGTAATTGCGAGACGCAGTAACAAAGTAGCAGTCAAGTACACTGTCCCTCTCGCAAGGATACTAGCAGTCAGCTACATAACATGTACATGTGTGTGTAGTCGTATAGGAAGAGGCCGATGTGATTAGCCATCGTCAGTAGGTAGGAAATATCCCTTTCACAGGTGATCACTCTGAGAATGACACGACAAGGCAGAGAACCAACACAGCCAGGTGCATGATGGATAATGTTGCATGTTCTCAAATAAACCAGAGTTGATTACGTGCAAAGTAAGTGTAGCGAATTGTGCGACGAAAAGAGCTTTCATAAATAACATAAAAATAGCGAGTCATCATTAGGTGGTCGGAGATGGACAGTGAGTAGCCGGCACCATCCACCTCAACGAGCGCCGCATGAACGCAACTCTAACCCGGCCAACTAACTGCCTTCCCTTAATTATTCAAAGACGCTCTTTAACGAAAAACTCGTTAAAACTCCCAAAGACAAGGAGATAATCCGAATTGAAAATCCATCTGTCTCAAGTTGGACGAGCTAATGCAGCCTAATGGATTCCAATTGCACCGTTATCTTCTTTTACTGCTTTCTTATCCTACGCTCGCCGCACAATGGACATCCTGCCTAGCCATGTTCATTCTTGCGCTTGACCGTCTTAATTATTCCTAACATTCCCATTCAATCCACAGAATTTTACGACTGCCGCGCTAATCCCTAGCCAAAACTCGCTCTACTTCCTAACTAATCTACGCCATTCTATTAAATGCCTTCCTTTGAAAAGATTTCATTTACTTGTAGCAGTTCACTCTGCTCGATGCTCTACACAAATGATGAGGACTTGAGCTTTTTATTTTTGACTGCCCTGCTCATGCAGAGCTTAAGGAAGGGAGAAAGGAATTGTGCTTTCACTCGGATATTTAACTAAAGGCCATCACGTGAAGACAGTTATTGAAGTGTCATTGAGGAAAACAATGGAAGTCTGAGATGAAACGAAAGGAGAGAGGAGACATGTGGGAACAATACTAAGCATAATTGACAACTGTCATTATTTAATTATTTGCTCCACTCAACGTCTCTAGTGTAGTTAACCCGAATGCCGGGAATTCTTATCCAACTCCTCAGCACTGTAAATGAGCAGATTTGACTGGGTTGACAATCAGCCTTTTAAATGACGCTTATTACTACTACTCCTTTTGACAGGACACGAGGAGCTACGGCAGCCAACCAGATTGATAGCCCAAAGGAGCTCCAGCAGAATAGATAACACGTCCCTTGCAGCCAGAGCACCAGCTCCCTATTTAACTAACGAAGCGAAATGACACAACAAAACCACATTGCATGCTCCTAATAACCTGAACTTGCATTTACATTTTTCTGCTCTGCGCCAAACATTTAGGGATGGATGTCAGTGCTGAGATAAAGGCTTTCTTTATTTTTCGCAGTCATCGCCATTTCATAAACTGACTCTTTCTTGTCACTCCATGCTCCACTTAGTCCGCCACGCTCATCCAGACTTCCCTATCTCCTTCTCCTCACTCTTAGTACGTACAAAATTCAAAAATGTTAAATGTCAGAGCTCGAGAGTAGCCGGGAAATAGAAGAGTAGCTGGACGGCCACTCTCCGACTATCATTACATGGCTAGCAGACTGGCGTCATTAACATTCTGTCTCATTGCTTTGCTTTTGATAGAAGTTGCAAAAATAGTTTTTGTGTCAACCATAACAGCCCTATGAATTGTTCAGAGAGATAGTGACTGAGTACTCATTACTTCCTTTCCAATTTTTCTTGAAAACTCATGTCAACGCACAACTCCCAAATCATTTTCCATCATGCACAGCCAACTCTGAGGCAGTCAAGGGATTTCCCTCAGAATTTCGCCACAGCAGCGCTGCCTCTTTGAGAAATGCCATTGTCATTCCAAGAATGAGCCTTCCAGGCTATTTACCACCCACTAACCGTGACATAAATCTGTCCATGGCTTTTAAGTCTCATTCTCAAATTGTGTTTTAGGCCGCAGGGTGGACGGACAGTGAAAAGTTTTCCTCCTCCCTCACTTACCGTCCTTCAAATTCGAATCTACTGCAGATAATTCTGGATCACATGTAATTAGGCAGAATAATTTAGTGGTTGATGCCTGCAGAGTCGACATCCTTCAGGACGTTGCTAGATAGTCTTGTTACATAATGCAAGTACTCTCTTATCGGCTACTTGAATGGCTACAAATGAGCAAGGATGCTCACTTCCTAGGATTAGTTTTAGTAGCACTCGCTTTCTTTTCATTTGCTCATCATGTTGCGAGCTGATTAGACGGCGTGGACGGGTAGAGACCTTGAGGATGCTCTCCAAGAACCATAGCACCGACCCAGACGTGAAGCTCTTCTTCTGAACTGCAACTGACTACATTCCCAAAAAACGGCTCTTCCTTACTCCTGCAATTCATAAATATTTTCTTGTTAAGTCACGCATGGTCCTCATGAATACTTCATCAACCCAATTTCACCCTAAATAATTACTATTTACAAAACAGACTGAAAGGATAAAGCAAAGAAGGAGCACAAGTTAACATCTTCTCGAGTAAATGTAAATTAAAAGGACACAGGGCGCAGTAAGCATTGTTCAACGTCTTCAGAAATTACATTTTTGCGTCTTGAGTAAAAATAAAAAGGTTTGCAGTGCTAGATAGTAGAAGAATAGCCTCAAGGCATTTCAAACTTTTAAACTACATGCTCATGCTACTACTACTGTGCGTGTAACGGCTATTTATGCCAAAAAGCTGTGTACTTGATAGTCCAGATAGTAGTGTCGTGTGTTTTAAATTGCGTTAATTTATGCTGTGCTATGAACGATGCGATGTTGTGTCGTGTCCATGTAATTGTAATACAATAATGAGGCCCTAATTACACAAGCAAAGCCTTTGCTGCATTATTGAGCACAATTATAATTTTTGTAATCCTGTCATTTGACGACGACAGGATATCGGAGGCTATAGCTGAAGAATAACTGACGCACACATAAATAGCCGTAGGAGGATTATTTGCAACGCTCGGCATCCTGTGCAGAAAATAGTTTCGCCTCGTCCTTTCAATTTTTCACACGTGAGGACAGATACTAGAAAATTGAGTGAAGGCGCTGAGTAGAGTTAATAGTTTATCTTCGCAGAATTTGAATTCTACCTGTAGCTGGGCAGAGAATGAACAATGAATGAAAGGCTAAGTACCAGTCGGCCGTCGAGTGTGTAGTGAGTGCCCAACTTTCATTGTCGTGTGAGCAAGGCATAGACTATGTAAAGAAATCTAAATATCTCACAGCGTGCTTAATTTTGAAATCTCAACTTCAGCATTTATGCATGAGAGACTGTGTGACTTTCTAAAATCTTCATGTTCATTTAGCTTTAACTTGACAAGGCTCATTTATCATTTGCCAATAGAAGTACACAGGTGTGGAGGGCCCTTTAAACACCTTCCTGCCACCTTCATGCAATTCACATAAGGAAGCTACAGAATTACATCACACTTCCTGACACTTGTCATGCAACTACAAACTTACACGAGAGAACTCCCACATGTCTGTAGCAACAACTCTTATTTGTCCTTCTGTC
Source organism: Tomocerus minor (assembly GCA_009936455.2). Classification (NCBI taxonomy): domain Eukaryota; kingdom Metazoa; phylum Arthropoda; class Collembola; order Entomobryomorpha; family Tomoceridae; genus Tomocerus; species Tomocerus minor. Next base: position 12,808 of record JAAAYG020002232.1, read on the forward strand.
TTCGCCCTCCTCCTTTCATCACTTTACCCCGGCTCTAAATAACAACGGACAAACTAAATGCAAGTGCAAAAAATGCCGTTCCGTCCTATTTACTTGGTACGCATTCTCGTACACGTAATTATATCAGCTAATTAACATCCACGTCTTCTTAAATCAAACAAAAAATCATTAGTGAATGTTATTACGGCGTAACATAATAGTTAGTCCATAAATATATCATTCTTCATCTTCTGAATAAAACCCTTTCAATTTTTTCAAATTATTTGTGGAATGAAACTTTATTTCACGGCATAATGTGAGACTTGGGACTAAGCGGTGGCTATAGTGGCCATGAATTTAGGAGCTTAGAGTAGCTACATTTTTGTCCGTGCGAGTAAAAAGGATTAAAGTTGAGGTGCATGGCTGAAGAGAATGAAGGAAGGAAATCAGTCAGCACCAAAGTCAACTCGTATCATTCATTAAAAATCAAATAGCAAAACATTAAGTAGGAGCACAGGTAAATGTGACAGACTAAATTAGGCATGAATAATTTGAGACGGAGCGAAAAGAAATGGCAAAATGACATGGACATTGAGACTTCCCCGTTCACTATCTCCAGTTAGCTTCATTCCAGTTAAGCCTAAGCGTTTGGCATTAAAAAGCCGTTATTGCTTTCTGTAGGGTCGAGCAGTACAAAGAAAAGAACAGAGAGCTCTCGAAAAGCTTTGCCAACCCACCGACACACACACACATAGGATCAACATAATAATAGCATAGCTCTGTATTGTCTAGCAAGTAGGCATTCAATGAAATAATCGGCTCTGTGGCTCACATCAAAGCAGTGGACTCAGATGTCTGTTATTAGAGGCGACATAAATCCCCATTTGCTATACAATATTTTATTATCAATTTAGCGAGGAGAGAGAGAGAGAGAGAGAGTGTGTGTGTAAGGAAGGACTGAAGGCAAAGGGTTGAAATCCTCGAAATAGCGGCATTATGGCTCTTAGTAGCTCAGAGGCTCAATCCGCCGAAAGTTAATTTCTGTAGTGAGTGGATGAGTGTGTGTGTGATTGGAACGTGGCTGCCCTACCGGCCTCACCTCACCTCCATGGCCAGCAGAGAGAGAGACTACAGGGAAAGTATGAAGCATTACGGACAGGAGGTGAAGCTCTAATGAAAAACGATTGTAGCTGGCATTGTCCTATTACTGCGTAATGACAAAAGTCAAGACAAGACAACACTAGCACAAAAGAACCCCATTTCAATTCCCATTCCCAAAAATTGTTTCGTGCTCGGCTACAGTGCCCTACGTACATGCACATGTCTAGCTACAGCCACATGCCCGCCCGCCACCACATATCTCGCCCGCATTCCATTCTCCAAAAATCCGGCCATTACGGACGGAGAGGTGGAATGAGAGCAGAGAGAGAGAGAGGAGCTTCCGCCAGCCACCTATCTATCTATAGAGAGTAGGAAACGATGCTATTCAGGCCTCCTGTAATAAAAGACTGTGTGATTGCTATTAGAATTTGGCTCTGGTGTACAAAGAAACTACCTCCGTGTCCCGTCCCTACTTTATGGAATCACATAACATAAGAAACAAGAAAATGCCATCAATTTACAGGAGATGTGTCTTGTATGTAGTTATCGTCCCTGCTACAATACACCGGAATCCCATTACCTTCCCATACGTACAACTCTTCTACACCAGCAACTTAATTCTATTGCTCTTATTATTGCCTTCCTACATCACATCGTCTTTTCTTTTATGGCTCTTATTAGCAGTCGCTACTTTATTCTCTTCCTTCAACACAGCCTCACACGGACGCCCATTACACAGCCACTCCTAAACAAACCAAAAACATCCCAATCCCGCCCGCCTCCAGAAACTCCATAGCTCCATCCAAATCTTTTGCTCAACTGGCAAAAGGACTCAAACCCTGCACAAAACCTCACTACCTACCCTACCCCTACTATGCCTCTCCTCTTCTTATTCAAATCCCAAATCCTCAAAACAATTATATTTTACTAACACTCGCTCAATGCGGCACTGTGCATATCTATTAATAGTCAATATTAAATGCCAATCCTCGTAAAACTAATGATCTACACGGGGATTAGCATAGTAGAGCTACAGAGCAGTAAGTCACATTATAAAAAAAGGATCATAAATTGAATTAAGCGTGTGATGAGAGTCGGCAACATTCCATCAATAAGATGTGTAGCTAGCTACCTATGCAAATTGAGTAAATGGTTTTTAAAGGGAGCTGATGTTTGTAGGTGTATGAAGAAGAGGATGCGTGATTGGAGTTAGTTGTACGTGAGGATGTATGTGTGTGTGTGTAGTGGGTGCGTTGATGTTGAGCTTGGGGCTGTTACTTAGTGCGTATGGGGATTGTGTGGACAGTGGGAAGACAGCCAGGGCATGCATGCAGCCCTGTTGATGTTGACTGAGCATCGCATCGGGTTGAGTGGTGCGTGGACAGTCGGAGAAAGAAAATTAAAGGAGCGGAAGGAAGACAAGTGAAGAGTTTGCCGTGACCGATGAGAATTAAAAATTCCATGCAAAAGTGATGAGGAGAAGAGTCGGCGTGGAGCCCAGTTAAACAAACACACATCCTCCCTCGGCTCAACTACACTCACTCTCATCCCCATTTCTGCATTGAGTGGGACTGGAGAGGGGCTGTCGGCCTTCGTTGCCGCCGACTCCTCCGCCTCCCTCCTCCCCACCACGCACACACAGAGAGCCAAGGCAGAGCGAAGGAGCGTGCAGCACAAGTCCATGCGACTCCTCCGAGCACACGACAAAATGTGAGTTGACCTCAGGAATGAGGGGCTACCTTCTTCTTGTCTGTCCGTCAACCCGAGTCATGTCCTCCTCCCACTCCCATTTATTTATTTGTCCCGCTGCACTCCCTCGCCCCCTCCCAACCCTCTCGCCATCATTCTCTAATTAAAACCAAGAGCCTCACTCAGCCCTCCCCTCTCATCCTCCTTTCTTCCTCATCAACTCACTCAGGACATACAACGCCAAGACGTCCATTGTCCTGCCTTGGCGAGGACTGCAACCCACTCTTGGCATTGTCACTAACTTTCTGAGAATTGTCACATCCTTCCTGCCCTCAAATCCACCTGAGAAGTCTTCAAAGGTTTGGACACCAACCTGGAAAAGGCTTTATCCATTTACCAGGAAAAACTCCTACACTCAAGGGGATTTATATCTCTCGCTTGCTAATTAATAGAAAAATAATTGAAACTACAACAGACTCGTCCATCGTCAGGGGCTTCAATTGGCTTTTCAGTGAATACAATAGCAATACCATAGATAGCTGCGACAAATAGACAAAAAAAAAGTCCAACGAAACTTTAGCGTCAACTAAAATTGTCAAAGTGCCTTGCGAAAAAATTCATTAAATGCAATTTACATGGGAAAATATGATTCAATCCGCGGAGATGTATTATACATAAAGAATGCAAATTGTGAATGCATTTATTCTGCCACACTCCGTTACTTGACTTTCTCCTTGTCTGGGATATCTGACTTCATTTTCTGTTTTCAACCGCTCATGTTTTCCGGCTCAGTACTACTTTATGCAAGCCAATGGTGGCTTTCACTAATTTAAAATTCCGTTAAATTTACCGACAAACAGTACTCAGTCAACTATCATTTTCTTAATAAAGCCGATTGAGTGTTTTCCATCCATTTTTAATCTCAGTCGCACATACAGTATGATTATTATAAATAACTCACACATTTCATTATGCTCCTCGCCAAAAACTGATTAAGACATTCACAATCGCGTTCACTGCCTTAATATTCATCAGGGACAGACGGATCGGAGAAAATAATTTTATTAGCAGGTCACAGATTGTGCACCTATGTCACTCGAGCTATGGAATAGCAATTACTGTGCCGAACGGAGTGGTCGCCAGACACACAATAAACCCTTTCATGGTTTTAACTTAGAAATAGCGTGCACTATCCATAAGTTTTGTTTACCGATATGATTTTTAATTAGGAATTTGTCCTTGATATTCTATTAAGGATAACGTCAATCAAGCAAATTAAAAAGAAATTATCACTGAAGAAATTAAAAATGCAAAGCTCAACATTTACAGTAAGCAAATATAATTAAGGAAAAAAAAAATTGTTTGTCACCTTTTAAAGGGGTAATTTCTTTTAACAAATGTAAACGTCCATCTGCAAAAAATTGACAAAGAGAAATAGATGAAATAATTATGGATTTTCTGTGTACTTTCCATTGTCTGAAGGACTACGGTGAGATAATTCCGACTCATTCATCATCATAATGTGTACATAAGAGCGATTGCGTATTTAATATAACAAGGAGCCTAGAATTTGTAGTAGATGTCCTTGGTAGGGGGTACCTAATAGAAATGGAAGTCGAGTCAGTGCCAGTTAGAGCCATGATCAGGGACATCCATGTAAATTAATAAGGGATTAGCACTGGATCAACACTGTGCGCAGTTAACACAGGATTTCCTGCTCTAGCTTCTTAGAGGACACGACTCGACTCGGCTGTGTGTGAGTGTAGGAGCTAAAACCATGCACGGTGGTAACAATCTACGTAGGTAGTAGCTAACAAAGTCTAGGCTCCTTGGTAAGGAAGGTAGCGTGAGGGCACACTAGGACTGTGGACTATTTAAACGTTGCTACATTGCATAAGAGCTGAAGAAATGAGCGTGGCTCGGTTGTTGGAAAAGGAAAAAGAAATTGTCGTAGAGAATGAGCGGTTTCAAGTGACGTTCCAGCTAATCTCTTAATTCTGCTAAGGACATAGTTCGTGCGCGCATTTGCTAAGGAGCACAGGTCCTTTAAGTTTATAGAGCCGAAAACAAAGTCAATGAGTCGTGTAATTGGATTTTTTCCCCTAGACTCCTTCGCTTAGGCTCATTACTATTGATCAAGTCAATCAACTTAGGGTTAAATGAGCCATCCTTGAATAAATAAATAAACGCTCATCGGAAAACTGGAGAGTAAAAATGAAAAGACTCTGCAGACATCATTTGAAATGTTTAATTCGGATCTCTTAATCAATAATTCCCAGATTGCTGGAGAATTGAATATTAGGGAGCAAGGAGGTCGTGGCAGTAGTCCTGCTCTAACTAAACGGCTCAGAGAACGTCCCCGCGACTTTGTCGGCTGCGATGAAAGTGGTTTGACATTTCACAGGTGACATGACTATGGAAGTGAGTTTGATGGAGACGTACCTGGAGGGAGGGGTTCTTTTGGACTCGCAGCCCATGTACCAGACAATATCTTCTATTTTCCAAGATGCTATCTCCGTTGACGCCTGGAAGAGAAACAACGACATTACTTACAATCCAAAAATTAATAATAACTTCATTCATTCATCAGTGTAGTCATCATTTGATTCCGTCATGAAATATTGCGGATTTTGTCTTTGCAGGCGGAGCAGAGCAGGGTTATGGCAACTCATCGTCCTTTCATAGGAGAAAGCAGAGCAAGAACATATGCATAACATGATGACAATAGTCTCAGGTTCATTAGGCAAAACATGACCATATCCTCATGAATGTTTCAGCTAACGATAAGCAGTGGACATTCCACTCCAGTCAGCGGGGCTCTCTTAATCAAGAAGTTATGCATGTTATGCCCAGTTTTTACTTCACTTCTTTATGTACGCTCCTAGCTTCGCTTTCGGAATTACTCATTTTCATTCGCGCTCATCCCTTAATTATTAAATCTTAATTAATGCTTCATAATCAAACTACACTACACTATGCACGGGCACTGCCTGCTCATTACTACAACACCCTCCTGTTTGGCCTAGTGCGAGCAGCACTCTCCCAACTCTCGTCCACCAAAACGACGGAGCGAATGCTGACCGGCTACTCATTACCGTGACCATTACCGGTTCCGGCCTTCCTTCCCTCCAAATTCTCAGATTAATCCTCTGATAAATTTCCGAAGAAAACTACTTAACATAACCCGCAATGAAATATGCAGGGCCCAACCAAACCAATCTACGCCACACCGTGGAATCAAAACTCTCGTCCCTCTGTCGACCACCTCCGTCTGCCTCTAGCTCCTTCCTTCCCACCAATGCTCCGCTCTGCAGGCTCCCAACCCCAAACACTGTCCACTGCCATAACATAACAACATGCCATAGCATTATGCCATAGTGGCATTGCATACACAACACTCTTTCTCCACACGTCTAGCTCCCGTACTCACTCCGATTGCCACACCACTGCACTGCACTGACTGAGAAGAATGAGGCCCAGCCCTTACAGAGATAAGAAAAGTACGAGGACATACCTTGAAATCTTTAGAGTACTTGAGCATGGCTTGACTGAACTGAAAGGCGTACTTGCGAAATGACTTTGACTTGCTGTCAGCATACTTCAACTCTCCTGACACCGGTTTTGGCTCCTTTGCCTGTAAGTTCATATACACACTCATCAGTTAAATATTTAGGAAGCCACCATCATCTATTGACAGCAGACAACAGACAGAAAATATTTTATAAGCCCTTAACTAATTACGCTTCATTTCCCTCTAAAAATTCAATGCAAGTCAGTAATGAGTCCAAACTCCGATGTAAAATTGAACCTATGACGCCTATCATTGACATTGCCCTGGCCAGGCCATTTTAAAAGAAATCATTCAACTCATTTAGCTCTTTGGAATTTCAATTACAATTCCTTGCTAATCTTACAATGAATACCTACACCAAAACCTAAAACACTCATTCATTTTTCAAAAAACATAATTTCCAATGGAACAGACTTTTTATCGATCTTCATAATTACCTCTGTCTATTTGAACATCGAAATTAAAATTGGCAATACACTTCAATGAATTGCATTACATCTGGCTGGAAATATTCAACGCTGATTTTATTTGCGACGACAGACATTTGTATATAAAAGTATTTGCAATACACAGTAGAAATGAAAGAGAGAGAGAGAGAGAGAGAGGGAGGGAGGGACATACATGTTGAACGAGCACAGGGTAAAGCGTATTCTTCATCAGAATGAGGTAGTTGTTTTTCCGCTCTTCCACATCCCAAATGCTCCACCTCAAAACAGTTTCGATGACTTTCTCCGAAGGATGCAATGGCCGATCCAGAGACTTTTGACAAATGACTTCATACAACGACAGGTTCTCGTGGTTTCGCAACTGGGCTTTCGCACACAATTGCTGGACGATAGTGTGCGCCGTGCTCGATGGCGTCAACTATAAGCAATAGACAAATGTCATTTGAGCAAACAATCATAAATCTGAATTTGACGAGCAAGCCTGCACTAGACTTACTAAGTAGACGGGCAGGAGCTTATATATTACAAGTACTCACTACTGTACTTTAAATAAATAAGGCCCTTCGATCACATTATGATACATGCTTTGTCACCTGTCAGCCTTAGACTACAACAGCCAATAAACAACAAAACTACTTCTGTCTCCTTTTTGTCCGACAACAGATGGACATGACACACTACGAGTAAATGTACGTATGCCTCGACTCAGTCATAGATGAGATATCTATGTAACTAAGTCGGCTTGATCCATTCTGCACTAATTTCCTTGCCTAAATCCAGCAAATGATTGTGGCTCGGCAAGAGGCTTTTTCCTTTTGTTAGAAAATAATGATTGATTGGTACATGTAAACATTGTAAAGGGATAAGTAGGGATATTTAGAGGGATATCAATTAACCAAGGCTACTAATTACTTAATACACTGCTCCTAAATAAGGAGCTGCAAAGTATCTTAGCTCTGTCGGCACAGCACGCCAATGCTAAGTCGCTATTCTTGTCGCAGCTCAGCGGTGAAGCCGCAAGCAGTCATCTCGTTAATTGTGGAAGGACGTATCATATGTCATTAGTCATTACCAGTGTCCAGCACAATGACATCATGTCATTGGAAATGTCTTGGCATTTGATTTGTTTTCGCTAGTACACAACGCTCCACTATCACTCTCGTTCCATAATTGACGACGTTGCAAGTCGTGTAGCGTCTAAGTAAGTCGCTAATGAGAGTGGATAATAATGCTGTCAACTGAATCTGCTGTATCTAGGACGAGGGACAAGGGCTAAGAGCCCAAAGGCTAAGTACCCACATGTGCATTGACTAGGATGGATAGTCTGAGGGATGATAGAGAGAGAGAGAAGGAAGGGATGGATGGTGGCGTCGGGAGATTTTGCAGAGAGAAGGAAGGGATGGATGGTGGCGTCGGGAGATTTTGCAGAGAGAAGGAAGGGATGGATGGTGGCGTCGGGAG
>JAAAYG020002232.1:21154-31404 GCA_009936455.2 Tomocerus minor
ATTTTGCAGAGAGAAGGGCATTCGCGTTTGGGTGCCAGGACGAGTGCAGTGGCGCTAACGGGGAATGAGATGAGGAATTGGGATGTGAGGGCGGAGAAGGATTGGGAGTGAGTGAGTGAGCAAATGAAGTTGTATGTGAATTGAAGGAGAACGCAGACTTGACTTACAGTAATGTTGATTGCAGTGGTCTCATCCTTCTCCCAGATATAAATCCACATTTTCATATCCCCCGAGCATTTCCGTTTCGAAGTTAAATGAAAACTTTCTAGGGCATCTTGCATCTTCTTCTCACGAGCAATCTCCTGAGGATCCACACGGAACAGCGTATAGTAGTTTTCAATCAGATCTTTCACCACTTCGCACTCAGCACACGCAATCTCGTACGATTGAGCTAATCTCGAAGTCTGCCATCCAAATCCAAACAGTTCACGAACAAGAAAGAAACAAACGAAAAATTTTTAGAATAGTAAATCATTCCCTCTTCCCTACACACACACACACTCCTTTGCTTCTGATACAAATAAATAGATACAATCCTACTTTTCCCTCAACACTCTCCTCTTCCTTACACTTCTCTACGCTTTTACGATAATTTATCGACGTTTTTTTCCCTAGCCATGTCCCTTGCCCTTACACACTCTTATTCAGTAGGCACTATGATCAAAGAAAACCTCTCCTATTACTGACACTTAAAATCAGAACGGAATTCAAAATGAATTTCAGCGAGGCATTCAATACTCTCGACTAGAAATTATTTCAGCATTTCCACTGCTAACTATTTACTGATTCTGATAAAGCAAGAGAAAGGCTCAAGTCATTTCTATTTTAGCAGCGTCTAGCAATAATTTCACTGCAGAGTTGTTGACGTAGTTATTGATAGCATAGCTCTGTCCTTCTTTGTACTAAACTAGCATTAACTAATGTCTAGGTTTAAGAGTTATGATTTATTTTCATTTAGACTCAACATGATGTGACATGCAATAAAATAAATTCTATGGTAAGAAATATTCCCTTACATCAACGTTCATGAGAGTTGGGCCCCAGATGGGAGCTAAGTTGATCAGCGGCATCAAGTTCTTGTCTTGCAGCTCGTGCACGGCATACAAATGGCAAATCAATTTCTTCATAATGTTGTAATTAATTTCTGGTAATTCGTCCAACAGCCTCGTATATTCCTCTAGTTTGTCCGACTTATTCCCAATAACTGTACAAAAATGATGTGGCATAATAAGGAGCTACTCATTTATTTGAGAATAGCCAGCAACTCATTGTAAGTTAATTACCGGCAGCTTTACTCCACTCTTCGTAGAGTTTCAGTGTGACTAATGGCTCAGGCAAAGTGCGGAAGAATCGTTTCAATGTCCCTGCGACATCGTGTGCAGAAAATTCTTTATTTGAGATTTGAACAGACCAAGCATCTTTCTGGAAATCCGCCAGCAGCTGTGTGATCCTCGTGTTGGAGCCACTCTGTCTGTAAATACCTTCTGCCAGTGTTCCGTGAGCATAAAGGAAGTCTATGCACTTGTCAACGGTCACAGGAATATTATCAGTTGTAAGTTGCATCTCATGAAATTGGCTCCCGTTAAGAATTGCAGCGGAATGAATATGCTTCTCCCATGAGTTGGTAATCTTAGCACTCTCCGTTTGTACATAAATTATTTTACTGATTAAATCCAGCGTCAAAACTTCTTGATTGTCCACGAACGGAGATTTTTGTTCGCCATCCTTTTGGCTAAGGGCTGCAAAAATCAATTATTTCCAGAAACAATATTAACAGAACAATTAAACAGTTATGATAGCTATGTATATGCACTAAAACTCAGATATGTGATTAATGTGATTGTGCAGCAATGGATGTACGACAATGTACTCATTCATTAAATCCACCATATTCTCCGTTCACAACTCTGAGGCAAATTGCATACTAGATGACAATATCTGTCAACTTTTATTTTCTAAGTTGATTTTGTTCTCACCAATACTTCTTGTTTTTCGAAGATCAATTTCAAAATGTGTTCCACCGTTGTTGTTTGCATAGTACAATGTCCGATCTTTCAAGATTAGCCAACTTGGATGCCAATTACTAGTCACACTTTCCTACAATAAATAAATTTCATTAGTATCTACACGAATTAAATTACGCTCACACCTTAGTCTCATTGATAAAATAAGGTAGTTTTAAAATGACGGATACATCGTCAATAAAACGATCATTTTCAATCAATAAGTGATCAAAGCCTATTTTAGGTGATGCAGTTTTTTCTATCATTCAATATTACTTGTGTAAACGTTTCAAATAATTTATTCTAAGCCAAAAAAATGGATAAAACGTAAGAGAAAATATAAAGACTAAATACAAATAAATGTTATTATCAATGGCACATAATAGCTAGATTGCGTTGGCATTGATTTACAAAGATTATAAAGTTTATAAAACTTATAAGCCAACTTTCAACGATTATAAAGTTTATAAAACTTATAAGCCAACTTTCAACGATTACAAAGTTTATAAAACTTATAAGCCAACTTTCAATGATTATAAAGTTTATAAAACTCATAGTTTGCGGTGATTGGAAGTTTATAAAGTTTATAAAATTTATAGCACTTATGGCTTGAAAGTGACGTTACTTTACCCTGTCACCTTGACTATAAATCTAAATTTTAAACGTATAGAATTTATAAATTCCAATCTTTTTCAATGTTTTATAACTGTTGTTGTTATAGAAACCTAATTTAGAACGAATTTTATTTCGTTAGTTACTCCTCCGCTCTCTGATCATACTATGCATTTTTTTTAAATCTCACGATTCTCACACAAACGGTTACGTTTTTAGTGTTCTTATAACATTAATAGCTTTTCTATAAATTCTATAAATGTTATACATTTTGGGCGCCGCAAACTCCCTAATATCGTCCGTTAATTATCGACGTATATTATTTAAGTATACAAGGATAAGTCTGAGCTACGTAGATGTAGATTATTTTTTGGAACAATTCTGATTGATATGTATAAATAATTAGGTTAGGCTCTAACCTTTATATAGCACCATCCTCCACGATCATAATTAGAAATAACTTGCGTAGGAAAGGCGCCAGTGAAAGCTTCGATGTACTTTTGCATCCACGTACACCTTTCTCCTTCAGTAACGCCAGCCAAAACTAAGTTGGACGGTTTGTTATGACAGAATCCAAACTCGAAGCATTTAAGCTCAGGTAAATTAGTATTTAATCGTTGATCATGTTTCTTAGAAATCACAGCAGCCTTTTCCAACATTAACTCTTGGCCTATTTCCGACTTTTCGTTATAAAATGTCAACTTCCCTTTTGAGAGGACGGCCCATTTTTTGGAGAAGTCTTTTTTGCTCAATCCTGCAGGTTTATAGAGATTGGAGGAGTAGACGACATTTTCCCTGGCACTGGGAATAAACTTGCACTTTGCATTTTCTGGATGCTCCTCCAAGCATTTGCGGCAAGGGGGCCCAGGACTTTGAGAACAAGTGTCCTTCGTGTCCTTTTCTTCTTTAATGACATTAAGGCGTATTTTATGACTAAGGCGACGAAAAAAATTTGTTTGATTGACTAAGTCTGAAGTGTGCGTTTTTGGAGTTGCGTTAACCGTCGATACGGAAGTGCCATTGAAGCTTGGAGTTGACTCCTGATTAGAAAGCGCTTGGTCGTTGTCTCCGGAAGATTCTTCGATGGCAGACAAATCTTTCGAGCTCTCCTTAAGCTTAGCGTCTACGGCGTCTCCTGACTTGCAAATAAAAGGAGCGGCTCCTTTCTCTTCAGCCGAACCCACGGGCTCATACTCCTGATCTTCCAAATCTGAGGCTGAGCCCGAAGAATTCTTCCTGGAGTCCGAGCAGTTTAGGGCGAGATTGACATGGCCAGACTTGTTTTGTTCTAAGAACATCCCACTCACCGGTCCGTCCTCTTTCTGCGCCACTGGGAAATACTCTGGATTGACATAGCCCACTGCAGGATTAAGGAACGAGACTTTAAATTCAGCATTTCGAGGGGGGGCAGGAGGGGCGGAGTTGGGCGCTGGGTTCGCGTTGCGAGTCATCAGCTCGTCCTCAGCATCCACGTCGATGTACTCGTAGCGGTGCAAAGGATCTGCTAGCAAGTCAATCGGAGAAGACTTTTTCTCAGGCTCGAACAAAGGGTCAAACTCCTGAACAACGGAATTCCTGGAGGTGAGGCTGGAGCAGGAATTGTTATTGGTGGTCACCGTCTCGATGGAATTGAAGTTGGAATGCTCTTTGAAGATCACTGCGCCATCTTCGATTGCGACCTCGTCGTACTCGTGCACTTTCTTCGTCGTGACGGAGCTCCTTTGAGGGCTGGAGACGAGTGTCGTAGAACTGCTCCTGCTCTCGGAAGTGCTGGTGCTGCGGTTAGTGACGTTTCTTCTCACCACCACGTTCCCACTTGCTTTTTCTTTCTCCTTGTCCGAACAATTGGATGCCCCTCCTTCGGAAATTACACTAGAATGTTTGGAAAGTGATGTAGGAACGTCCGAAAACGAAAAACGCTCCCCAGGCCCCTCGTCCAATTTTTGAGAAGAATTTCCGGAAGATCCATTCCTCCGCCGATTCAATTCACTTAAATCGAAGGCGGAGGCGTCAAAAGGCAAAATATTGGTGGATTTGTCTACGTTTGGCACTGTGATTCTTTTACTAATGGGAAGATTGAGCTGACTGGCGTTTGGATTGATTGGCATGAAAGGGTCGAGGCCGAAATTTGAATTTGAGTCTGAATTGGAGGATGAGTAGGAAGATATCGTCTCGTACAAAGATTCATGTTGTGACACAGTCAATCTGTTGTTACTCGTGGACTCCGTGACGGGTGACAAGGAATTGGGCGTCGGATGGCTGGAAGTCGACGGAGGGCAGCTGGCCATCTTCTCCAGAACTCTTTTCTTGCTCTCCTTCACGGGCTCATTCACATAGCTACATTCCTCCGCCGTCTCCACGCTCCCTGTCTCTGTCTCCAGCACCACTGAGTTGCTCTTTGGCGCCACCACTAGAATTGTTTTCGAAGATTTCGGCTCCATGTAATGCTCGTAGTCTTCGGAGCCGGAAGACCTGGACACTGAGGAGGAGGTGGAGAAGCGAGCTCGCGTAGCCTCATCCAGTTCGTTGAGCGGAGAGGTGAAGCTGATGGTTCGCAGCAACTCTGACTCCTTGATGCTCTTCTCGAAATCATTGTCGAAAGGGTTGTCGATGGTGCGTTTGAAGAGGTTGATGGTGCCTCGCTTCTTGTCGTCGGAAAGGACGTCGTGGTCGAAGGCCGGAGAGGCGGAAGGAGAGTTGGAGGCAGAGTCGGTGCCCGAGCCCGGAGAGGCGCTCTTGGATTTCCTCTTCTCCGAAAAAGAATTGGAGGACGTCAGTCTTTGGTAGAGCTTTCGCGGCAGTGGGACGGGCTTCGTGGCTGCCGAACTTGCCGAAGGCGCCGTTGGTGCATCCGAAATTGCGATATCATTATTATTATTGTTTAGTAGATTGTGTCTAGACGGAGCTTTGGGCTCGCTTGAACTTTGTGAAGAGATAGTTGCAGTCACAGGACTCGGACTCTCGCTCCGACTGGCATCTGCATCCAGAAATGGACTGGAGTTAAGTAGATTCTTGTTGGTGCGACGCGGCAAAGGAACTGGCTTGCACCCTGAACCTCCTTCCATTGTGTCCTCCTCAATCCTCAATTTCATTCATCTAGCACAGATCCATCTTTGAGTCTACTTGGCACGGTACTCGATTTCTAGCGTCCACTCCCCAAGATTCTTCACTTCACTCCTTCCTATTGCTCAAGTTTCAGTGCATCTAAAGTGCACTTTGCATTTCCTTCATCCACTGCGTCTGCAAATATTAAAACCGCATGAGTCACCAAAGCACGTACACAACATTGGCTCAAATAGCTGCACAATTGACGTCTCTCTATTTCATTCTCACTTTTATTCACTGAGAAACTTCTCAAATGAATTCAGATACTGCACACCAAAAACATTTATCAGTCATGCTGCATGACAACGTCAAAGAATGTTTAAAAGGCACCAGAGGATTATTGATCGTATCATACTTTGTCATTTACAATGGCTACATAAACTGCTAATCTCCCTGTTTATTACTTTTTATTGATAATACTTTCCATCTCAAATGCCGCAGCTCACGCAGAACATTCAATTGAAAGCAACCACGTACTTGTGTACTTATGTAAACTCAAGTATTTAGCATTATCACACAGGTAAACACGTAAACACGTAATCCAATGCAGAAAAATAGTCTGAATGACAGGTGAGGGAGGACGCAATTTAAAGGCAATTCCTATCATGAAATCAGATAGCATTTAAGAAGGCTGGAAAGAATGAACTCTTGTTTATTGGGAGTGCGTGCAGTTATAAGTAGCTGTTACCACATTTCCATCCTGCACGGACGTCAATATGAAATCAGGGCTATCGGAGTACTATAGAGTAGGTTACTATAGAATTCGTGGTTTCCTCCTTAGCGGTGCGCAGTAACTTCTAACTATTTAATTATCACCACAATGAAAATTAACGAATATAAAAGAAGAATCATCTCAAAAGTCAACAAGAAGTGCTAATACGATAGTTTGATTTCAGTTTCTGACTACTTCAGTCTTACATTAGCATCACATTACCGTGCAGTTCTATCCTGCTATGCCGCACTAGGGAAATACATGCACATGCCATTGGCCTTAAGTAACTGTAACTGTTCTTACTTAAGCACACTCATTAACTTCTGTCACTAATGACGTAGCTATGAAAGACACCCTGTTTACGATGAATCATCCTTAGTTTTGTTCACCAACATTCAACGCTTTATTAATGCTGAGTCAAAAGCAGTAGTTGCATACTCTGTCTACAAAATAATAGAGCTAACTTAATTTATCATAGCTAATGGCTTTTGCAAACTTCCACGTTCCACATCAGCAAATTAAAAAGAGCAATAATAATGAAAGTAGGCCTAGGTCTGACAGAATAAGTCACCTCCCAAATAAACCTAACTGCTGGTTTGCTTCATTGATGCGATATAATTGTTAGTTGTATGTGTTACAAATAGCTACGGAATTCCAATAGTATGCTCAATAATATTTGATTGGCTCAGGCTACCACCAAATAGAAAACAAAAAGTTTTCAATCACACCAGAGACGTAGAATTAATCCTGTTTACATAAATATAATTTTTGTATTCCATCGCTGCACGAACTCTATCAATGTAATGTAATCTTTGTAAATATTTGACAATAATGACCAAATAAACAAGCGTTTCCACGAACTGAAAGCTAGCACAATCCAAATCCAAATAAATGTAAATGTACATACTTCGAAAGTATAGGTAGCTCGTTAATTAGTATGTTGGATATAGTGCGTATCTCTGTCTATGTAGCGACCTCTCATAATGCAGGCACACGGCTCAAACTCTTCTTCAATAACAAACAAAATTAGTTTATTTATGGGATCTTTATCTGGTGTGCAGTGCGACGCCTCCATTATTTATCCATTTGAGAAGAAGCCAAGACTCACAAATACTAACCTAATTAAAGTAATCATTGTCTGTGAACACGCTAAGGACTTTTACTTCGCTCATCCCTGTCATAATATTACATGCTTCCTAAATAATGCCGGATGTACGTAATAATAAGTCAAGTTACAGTTGCTAGAG
The DNA here is from genome assembly GCA_009936455.2 of Tomocerus minor. Classification (NCBI taxonomy): domain Eukaryota; kingdom Metazoa; phylum Arthropoda; class Collembola; order Entomobryomorpha; family Tomoceridae; genus Tomocerus; species Tomocerus minor. Next base: position 28,834 of record JAAAYG020002232.1, read on the forward strand.
AGCGATTATTATCTCCTCTGAGCTGTGACACTGACTAAGAGACTGTCAACACTAGTGACTTGCATGCCACATATAAATGAAGCTGTTTATGCACGCGTTCGTCATGCTACGAAAGACACATCTTCCACTTAACTCTTTCACAACAATGAATTCACCGCAAAACGTACACTAACTAACCACTGCTAAACAACGACGCAAACAAATTGCACTCACTACAACTCACCATCAAATATCATTAGCACGTCAATTAATTCAAATAATTGAGTCGTATGAAGACTTAAGTGCAGACATTACACACTCACACCACTCAGACAATGCACAGAAGAATAGCTCATTTATGCATATATCCCAGCTTTTTCTTTGAAGGACTTTTATAGGAACTACTACTACTCTACTCATCCTGACCTTCCTATTGCCTACCACCAGACACTAATGTGGAAGGAAGAAGCTGGTGCTCAACGTCCATCCACTATCATAGGATATGATGTTTTCTTCCCTATCGTGTCATTACAATACGCATTCGCACTGCAAATCTTCATACTTAATTCAGGTCAGATAAAATAACATTCTCACGGCAAACGAGTCCTTTAGTGTCGGGATTTCACGATTAAAAATTGTACTACATATCACATTATACTTATCGATCCAATTTAACATGTTTAACATGAAAAAAATGAATTTCAGAAAGAACGTACCTGGATTGATGTCTTAAAAATTGTGCAAAATTATTCTATGGTAAAAACAGGATGAAGTTTGTAGTAAGTAGGTATTCTTCAGGCCACTGACTTTTGAATCCACAATTATGACGCATTCATAGAAATACACTTTACTTCCGTATCAGCAATTCCGCTAAATCCGTTTAAACCAAAATAAATAACATGGAATAATTGGAATAATAACATGGAATAATATTTAACGGTTTTTCAGTTACTTAGTTCATACTCAAATGTAATCTAACATTTACGAAAAACTTTGCAGTCCCCATTCCAACTAATATTTCCAAGATGAACTCAATTGCAAAAACGTTTGCTGAAAATTACTCAAATGTCTCATTAGTAAAAAAAAATCTGTAACCCAAGTAACAATATATAAAATGTTATAGGCAATGTTATTGTGTCTAACTCATTTTGCATTTGACAAATAAATAATTTGCAACTTTATGTGATTTGGAGAGCAAAATTAATCTCTCCTAGCATCTGGGTGTGTATGTATAACTCAATGATTTCGTGTAAATTAATAGTGAAATTACACAATTAGTATTTTTAATGATTGAAATACTACAAGACATTTTTTAAATGGTTAAAATTTGAAAGATATTGATTTGTCTGCCTGGAGTCAGAAATAATAGTTGATAGTAAGAGTCATTGGCCGAAACAAAAAAATTGTTCTGAAGTAGATTATTCTTTGTTTACAAATGAAATGTTCAGTTGCACAATGTAACTGATAGTTATCAATTTTACAGATAAAGATAGTTCTTATTTGACAAAAATAAGGTACCTTTACTGCCAAGGTGTTGTCTCTGTACGAAAATGAATGGGCTGCTGTTGAAACAGAAAAAAAAAGATTTCAAAAATCCAGATTCAGAATTGGGCACACAGACAACAGTTAATTTGCAATTCGTTAGCAATAGTAGTGAGCAATGCAAAGTTACAAATAATTAGAATACAATGAAGCTAACCAGCCATTACAACAGCAGTGCAAGTGGAAACTGAACAGTGCCGTGTAAAGTATAATTGAACCCAGGCTGACTCATCCAGCACCAGATGATAATTCATTGATGATTGGCTTTGACCACTTTGACTTTGACTGTCTAGAATGCAATACTTCGACACTCACTAACACAGTACGTACTGTACGTACGTAGGCAGGGTAGCGTTACGGCCGCGGCCTAGTAGAATTTGGTGTGTATACCGTATGTATCGGATGTATGGGTCGTCGTGTGGTGGCACATAACTTACTATAAACTATAGCCAAGTCAGTAGTGTATAAAGATAGCATTATACAGAGAAATAGGGGCAATGAAGTAAATCAACACATTAGCAGCGAACTTGTTGCAACTTGCAATGGTGGGCAGCGATATGGCCATTTGGCCGTGCATGCATGTAAGGCCTTTCTCATGGCCTAAAACTGGGTCTCCGTGCGTTCAGACTCAGAAAAAACATTGAAAATATTTTTCTTAAATTCTTGCACCCAGAAGAGAAATAATTTGCAAGCTATGAGACTCTGCCGATGCTGCGTCCTTAAACCTATAAAATGTCTAGCGTTTTAGACCTTCTCCTGTACTCATTAAAATCAAGAAAATCGCCAACATCAGCCCAAACATTATTAACCTGCCAATGCTCCTTTGTCTAATTCATTAGGTGACATTAATTCAAAAATAATCTTTCAATTGGATGCTACCGTTGCATTTAAGACTTACTTTTGTTAGACGAATTATTTCTATTATTTTTATAGACTTTTTTTATATATTTGAGTGAGCCGATCAAGGCTCACGTGTCTTTCAAAAAACAACTATCAAAGTTAATTATAGATACAAGAAAGGTAGAATATGTTTACTGATAATTAGTAATA
>JAAAYG020002243.1:0-21172 GCA_009936455.2 Tomocerus minor
GTAATTTAATTTTCAATTCTTTAGGTACAATAGAAGGTGCACGTTCCTCCTTATTTCAACTATAAAAACATGCAAAATGCTAAAATATTTTGAGACTGTTCTCCAAGTTAGTACCCATATATAATATCTCCTTCAATTCACTGTTACCAACTGTGTTTGTCTGCTATTTCAAGACAAATCTAACACAAATATAATTGCTTAAATTAAATGTGGATATTAATATTCAAGCTAAACCTCATTTAATGTGGCTGATCTGTCTACAAGCCAATAATAACGCGTCTTAGTTTATCGTTGGTAGATTTGCTGTGCATATGTCTGTGCGCTCTATAAACGTTACATTTGTGTGGTAGTACAATTAGAAATGATTTCTGTAAATAATTCATTGAATAAGAAAGTTTAAAGTAGGTACTATCTCGCCTAAATACCATATTTTACTGTGAAAATAAATGTGAAAATAAATCTTGACTCCAGCAAAAAGGCAGAAACTATAATTCAAACTGTTCTTTTTTTCATATAATAAAATCTCCTAATCTGACACTCAAATAAAACATCCAATTACATTCATTCAACACGAAAAATTCTTAATAAAATTGGCTGCAGTTACTTTATAATACTTTTTATTCGGCTAACGGCTTTCGTACAAGATAGGTCTAAGATTTAGTGAGTAAATATTTCTATAGACATGAAAATCGAGAACGTCTGGATGTTGCTAATTGCAGAAAAAAACCTCGGAATTGAAGAGAAAAATTATGAGATAGAGAGAAGAAAAGCATCTTACAAGAAAAAGTTGAAAGAGACTGTGACAGTTCACAAGAAGAAGTTGGAAGATATTGAAACAGCTCACAAGGAAGAAATCAGAGAAACCCCTGAGAATTTATCGATGAAAATTACAGTATTGGAGGACAAGAATAATTGGCTTCAGACAAATCCGAAAAATTTACTGGATCGAGTGAAGTTTTTAGAGGACAGTACCAAAGGACAGAACCAAATTTTAGGTACTTCTAAGAAATTCTTATGGACAACCTCGCATTTAAATCTTATTTATTCGTGCTGTACATATCATTTGTAACTTTTAATAGCGGATTTTCATCATCTAGATAAAGGTGTTTTGTGCTTAGAAAATTATGATTCATCTAAGAAGAATGTCTACTTTGCCGGACTACCGTATTCTGCAATTGAATTCAATTACTAATTCTTGTCATTGAGTTGTTTAACTTCTTATACTCAATGTCTGTAGTTCCTTGGATTTAGTTGGAAATGTTTTAAAGGTTGAGTTATGCATTGAATTGAGTTATTAGTGCTTGTAATTTTAACTGTCATACTTCATACTCATATCCGAGTTGTGAAAGAAGTTATTCTACATACGGGTAGAGAGTTATTTTTTCTTTTTTTGGCTTTCTTCTGCGTAGTTTCCGTAACATATTGCGCAGAAAAAGATTCATGTTTATTCTTTTCTGCTCCTGGTTTATTTCTGGGATGATTTCTGGTACCATGGATGCCATTGGCATTACTTCTTCCGTGATCGTTGAGACTTTGGATTTGTCATGAACTGACTTCTCCACTATTTTCTTCAATTCCTTGTTTACATTGAGAGCCGTCTGTTTCGAATGCGTCACTAATATTTCAGTTACAAACGCCCCAACAGATAGAATCACTCCAAACAGGATGAGGTAGATTGACCCCTAAAATTTCCATACAACATGTACAAAAAAACTTTTTAACACACGACTAATCATTTTAGTTTGTGTTTTGGCTGACAAACTTTACGTAAGTAAAACACGACAATAATTTAAGATACTGTCGCCTTTCACATACATAATACTGTTTATAAATATCCTTCCGAGTTTGAAAAACAACTTTTTTGAAATATTTTGTAATTATAGCTATAGCTGTACCTAGCTACAATATAATATTTGCAGGTACAGAAGTCCTAGATTTCATTTGGCTTCAATACTACGATTTGATTTAACTAGAATCTTTTTTGGTATAGAATTGCAAAAAATAGGGTATGCACTTGCATTACAAAACCAAATATATACATGTTTTTTCCTATCTCACATTTTTCATTCGAAATGCAAAATTCGAATAGTTTTGTGTCAGTGGTGCAGATTACATCAAACTCAAGTGTCCTGAAGAACCAGAAGGATCATTTTGTCGAAAATTGAATATAAAAGGACGTTATGACATATTTCTCGAAACAATAATATTTTGTGCTATATTAATTTTACATTATCTGGAGCTTCTGGTCTTCTCGAACCTATGCATAGTGTCACTATAGGTACCTAAATAATTTTTTGTCTATTTTCGAGTGACGATATATATGGAAAAGAAAGAAAATTATTGTCAATTATCGTCATGACCTAATTTTGCATAAGTTTTGCAAAACTGCCGTCAACTAGCAACAGAGTGTTCTAGTTCCAATACTATTTGTCTGTTGTAGCTTCTCAGCTCGCTTGCTGTATTGATAGATCTCATTAGTTTGCTACTGTCTCCTTAAGCTTTTCAGTAAATAAATACAAAATAATAATATGGAAAGGTTTTAGAAAGGATTAAAAATTTTCCACTACCTGAAGGTCGGAGATGGACAAAACTCGTTGCTTCCTTTGTTGCTTAGAGCTAGAAGGGTTATCATTGGATGCAAAAGCATCGTCAGATTCTTCGACATCATCGGCATTTTGAGCATCGTCATTATTTGTTGTTTGAACACCTATATCGTCTTCCTCTTCCGTTTGGAGATGCTTATAGTGTGCCTTGGTGGTAGAGATTAGCCTAGTAGACCATCTTTTCATTAGTCCTGATTCCTGAAATCTTCGTATATGCCTGTCAAAAACAAAATTTATTATTTTGAAATAATTTTTAATATCCTCGGCGCATAATACTGTGCCAGGTAAAATAATCAATATGTACAACAATGTTCAAGACACAAAGAGCAAAGACATAAAAAAATTTGTGTAGGTACTGCAAAATTTATTTTGAAATGAAAACTCTGTCGTTTTAGTTACATATTTCTCTTGTAGATACATTACACGGTATATTCAATATCCTGTTTACATAAAGCTAGGTACCTATTATTTCAGATATAGTGAACGTAGTATTATTAATAGTAATCTTATTGACAAAATTCAATCCCAACAGTTAGAAAACCCGTTAATTAAAAATGTTATTTGTTGCTACAACAGTCTAGCGGGATATTATTACATAGAATCGTAATTTACACTATTTTACCATATTATATCGAACATACATTGAAATAATAGTAACTGTTACCTTTTGAAAACTTATTATCCACAAAAATTTTCAAGCTAGAAATGGAGATTACCTGTTTATTGTTGCTGTGATTGGAGAGTTTTTCTGGTAAGCAATTCCAATGTGAACAGGCACTATGCATTGTGGCATGAGTCTCATGGAAGCGGATCCTAGTTTAGTTAGATTTCTTGTCTTCAATATAAACTTCAGGTAACGGATGTTTTCATACAATGCAAAATTGCCTTCCGCTACCCTCGATATGCCTTCTTCGACATCTTCAATCACCTAATCATTAAATCACATGTCGTTATTATCAGATATTATTTATACTGGTATTATTAAGTCAGTATAGTATCGTTGTCATCAATGAACACGACTTCAAATGTTGCATAATTCAGCTCATTGCACTTGAATATGTTTCAGCGAAAACTCTGATTGATATTTTATATCCAAAAACATTTTTATAACGGGTTACGGTGCATTTCACTGTACAAGATAACAAATTCCTTACTTCGTATCGTTTAGAAAGTAGATTTATATTAGTAGCATCTAGAGCAGAAGAGGAATTTTGAGGTCTTGTGAATAGTCGTTGAAGTTCGATTCCCCAGCCTCCAAAACGAAGTGACGATGCAGCCAGATCATTTAAGTTGTTTATAGATTTTTCGTAGAGTGGGATTGTGAGAAAAGACACCATAGCTCCACGATAGACCAAAGTGACAAGAAGACAGAAAATCCAGTACCACCCAATGAACATACGAACGGGCCAGAACTTTGGCCAGACATGCAGGGCCACTTGGGACATGATACTTATCGAAGAGAAAACGGCATTGAGATGACCACTAAAAGCGCGAGACTCTTTTATCAAGAGCGGTGCTTTGGTCAGCAAATATAAACCAGCTGGTGCGAAAACAAAACAGATGGAAACTACAAGCGCCCACAGTTTGTACCGAAACGGAAGAATTAAAGCAAGATAGCGAGGACGAGGCAGCGGGTTTGGAGTCATAAAGGATGTACACACCACATCCAAAGGAACACTCATGTCCAGAAATTCCAAGTAATGTTTCAAAATGAAAAAGGAGCCAATGGCCATATCCGTCTCTCCGTATATTAGTCTTGCAACAGCTCCATAAAACTTCCTTGAGGAGTTTTTGACATCTTGGCCACCCCATTTGCTCTCCGTATCTGCGTCAACTAATTCGAAATTAAAGTTCATGATACCTGAGAGTTCCTTCACCAATTCCACTTCAGTTCCTGCATACTCCGTCTGAAAAACCATAGTTTAGCAATTTTTCTCAGCGAATAACGAATCTTTACCATGTAGTCACACATGGCAGCCCTAAAAACGATCCATGATCCATGATACATCATCCATGATACAGTCATTAATACTACAATGACTTACTGTTGTTTCATCTTGAGAAACGTATTTAATGACTCCAGGAGGATGTTCCACAACTAAAATCCGAATCGTTGCATTTTTTAGGTCGGTAGTTTTGTCATAAAACCAATTTTCATCATTTTTACGTAACGTTCCATGTCTCCAAAAATCTAGAATTTTTGTTTTGTCTTTGGTTTCGGGAATTACTGGCCAGATCATTTTCAAAATTGTAAATGTCATTCCACTGCAATATTAGAATGTTTGCTCAAATTCAATTACCGTTGTAATTATAGGGCTATGAAAGGAAATAAGAGCACAGCATTTGCATTTGCATAGTAGGTAATTAGTAGATATGTAATTTACTAAGCATTTCTCTTCTTGGTTTTAGAGTGAATCAGTATCACATTAGGAATTTTTTTCCAGATTTCGTCCGACTCAAATTCAGTGTCAAAAGCGCCATACCAAATGAGGAACCTACCAGTGATACCACAAAATATATCAAGAACAAGTTAATTGCCATATATGCCAAAGAATGTAACTAGCATATATAAATTGTTAGACTGAAATTATAATAAATATTTCTGTTAATTTAAAATGCAACCTTGCCCTTGTATTTATCATTCTGGAATCATCACCGACGTGCAAAAGATTTGTTACAGTGCTCGTTTTACTCAATAGGATTATGTAACCCCCGCATTTTTCCTGGTATCCTGCTTTCAAAGTTGCCACTACAGAATCCGTAATATTTCCTCCTATTTCAAAATTTGATATTAGTCAAGAATATAAAAAGAATTTTTAAATCTAAAGTTTGGAAATGTTTTTTTCTTTAAAACTAATTTCTGGATACCGCTGTAGTTGATGACGTATTTATGGGCACAGTGGGGAAGGGTCGGGTGGCAAAATGACAAAGCATCCAACATTGGAGCAAATTTAGTATCCCAAATAACTATCGTGCAGCTGAAATCCATAATTGAATTTTGATGATTATTTATGATTCATGTACATATAAGCAGCTATCTCCATGATTTATTGGTCCATACGTAATCTGTAATCCGTTTGTAATTTTATATTCAGATTTGAAGCAGTATGGTTATTGTTAGTAGAAAACACTTTTAGACCCATTAGCAATAAATATTAATGCCAAACTTGCCAAAGTACCTATAAGTATTCCTACCATCATTACTTTTCCAACTATCATTTTCAGAACACCGACATAACAAAAACATTTGCGTAAAAAATATTAGGAATAAAACATTCAAGACATAGGTAATGATGGCGATCAAGTAGTGGAACATGTCAAATGGGGGCACGCATATTCACATCGAAATATATTCGCAAATTAGGAAAAATCTAAATGTTTGCCACCCAACTACTCATTTTAAATATGTTTTTGGTTTTCCATATGGGCATGAACACAAATCTGGAGAAAATCTCATTTTGCCCTTTTCATGTCATTAGGGATCCCGACGTTTCCCGTTTCAACCAAAAACTCCTTTAGACCCCTAAACTCCTGTTCCAAATGTGAACAAATTATTTAAATACGGTTAGGAGAAAAACAGGTTTTGAAAATGTTTGTCACCTTACTGGTTTTTCATTCAATGACACTTTTTGGTAATAAGAGAATGAGAGCTCTGCCCGGACCATACGAGCATATATTATTTCAATGAGATACCTATCTCAAGCCGTTCATTCATTAGTAAATGCAATGCACCTACAGGTAGACAGATGGTTATTTTCTATAAAGTGGTGTTCAACTACTTCATAATTATTTTTCAAAAACTTCTTACGCCAAAAAAACAAATACTTCTATAAAACATTCCAAACCAGTAAAGATGTAAGCCCACAGCAGTAAAAATAATATGATAACAATTATATTGAAAGCAAGAAATATATCCACAATTCTTGAAGAAAGGAATTGGTTCATGTTGGATTTGCTGAATGTCAATAATATGGATGCTCATTTTCCTGAGTGGTTTGTAATAAAAATGTACGTTTTTGTGAAATTGTAAGAATATATAATTGTCCAGAATGAAGTCGCAATTCGAATTCATTTCTGGTCGCCATTAGAGTTTAAAATTCTATCGAATAGGATTTCGGAAGTTCATCTCCGGTTTCAGAAGGGAAATTTCTTATTACCTTTTCAGTGGATATATCCGGGTCTAACTAAAAGTAGACATCTCTGTTCATATGCAGTTTATTGTAAATTATTTATGTTTAGTACTACTTGGTACATAAAGTTGTTTTCTTATTATGTCAGATCTCAAATAAATTACTTACTCGACATCTCCCATTTTCACATAGGCATCTAAAAGAAATTTTCTCATATCAGAGTTTGAATTCCAACTGCTTACTATTCTATAACGGAAACAAGAAATACAGACATTAATAACTCAATGTTGAACTAATTAGTATCCTCGATTAAGGACATGTATTACGGTATTAGCTACCATATACATGTTACCTATGAGACTATCACAGCTAATGAAAATATAAAAAAGTGCACTTACCTTCCCCATACGGGATTTGTTTGGGATCGTGCAGAATCTCCTGTACGACTAAGGAACACAATTCCTAATACAGTTGAAATGAGTAGGCCTATAAGTGCAGTCATGATGTAAATATTCAAAAGATCTTGTAGCAATACTCTACATGCTGTGCATTAGTGAATATGAACATTTCAAAATTTCATTTAGATTTAATCTCGTACTTTAACTCTTGCAATGACGATGCCAAAAAATATTCTGCTCGTCAAGATTTTTTGTATACCAGAAATTGAGTTGAAACTTTAGCACAGTTGAAAAAGCCTTAGTTGGTCCCAGAAGTATTTGATTATAGTCAGAATATTTTATTTATTTGCCTTTTCACCTCTTTCACTACATGATTTCCGAAATATCCGTGAAATAGTTCCCGTACGTACATCCAATATCCTTTATGGGAATGTAGTAATGAATAATTACCCATGAATGAACAGTTTGTGTGAATTGCATGACAGTTTACGCAACTTTTTGTTACTGGTTTACAAAGTAGGTACATGTATTGCATTATCCTTTCCACACATGCAACGTTTGTTCCACGAGCCGAACATTGACTCTCAAAAACTTCGACTAAACTGGACCATTTTTGTCATAAAACTGACCGGAACGAACCGAACCAGCACTTGCAAACTTGCAAAGCATTTGACAGAAGCGGAGCCGAACCGGTTCGGTTAGTTACTTAGCCTACCATTGTGACTCTACGAAAACAGGAATGGAAAAACATTCGCGGAACAATGATTTATATTATAATTTCATTAGTAAGGGAAATTTCATTAAAATTTTGTGGGTTTCACTAACATTTTCGACAAAAATTTATTTTAACTATGTTAATTATTTTTTAAAAACTTCATTACAACTCCCAAAATATCATTGAAATTCCTCAAATTTCCAATAAAAATTAAATACCTCATCATGTCTTTTTCCTCTACAAGGGGTTTTTAAAACAAAGAGATGAATATTAGCCCAAGGGGAGGGTTTTAGCAATTTAGCCGGATTTTAAGAAAATAGAAGCATTTATTCTTCATTGTTGTAAATTAGGAAATGGTAGGTGTTTTTTCGAATTTAAATATGTAAAATGTAAACCCTAGTGCAGGGAGCATGCTCCGGTCTTCCCAAATTCTAATTTTCTATAGAATCCCAATGTTTTATCAAACCGATCTTGTTTAGAATCGGTGCTTTAGCGAACCTCTATAATTCGAGAACCACAAAGTTGGAAGTACAGTAAGCTTCTTTCTATTAAAATAGACATCTCACTCTTCCCCTAACTAATTAACTACCGTGAGAAATGTTGCCGAAAAAAGTACAATTCAATACTGCTTTATAGGTCGTGGTGTATGTGCCGCCCTACGCGCACAATTATACATTTACCAGTCTGATCCACAGAAATCGAATCATACCAAACAGAATACTATAGATGCGATAAGTTTGGACGACGTCTCTCAATAGCTCCAGGACATGGCGTCAGAATGACCTACTTTACCTTGACTCCATAAGAACAGAATAGCTTCTTTAAACCACCAGTAATGCATTTAGAAAATTTGAAGAAAGCATCTGTGTCGATTCAAACGATATTGGACCCGGAACAGTCAGTTACCGCGGTGACCCCGTTCACCATTATGCCTCAAGTGCTTTACTTAGACACTATTAATATGTGTAGAAAATTTAAAGGAAATATCTGAATCATTTCAAAAGTTATAGCGTCTAGAACTGCCAGTTAGTGACCAATGTAACCCTATGACATCATGCGTAATGCTAGTGACCCCGTTTTTTGAACTGGGTGGTCCTAATAATCTCTAGAGATGAAGTACAGAAACCTTGAATTCTGTCCGTCAATCCATTCAAAAGATATCAAGTCCAGGACCTATGGCCTAGGTAAATATATGCATGTATGTAAATTATACATGCATACATATTATATTTGGGGCATGCGGCAACAAAAAATATTTTACGGCGTGCCGATTTTATACTTTGTTAATTACACTAAGATGCTTTCGTGTATTCAATTATGATGTGTCCGTCTCAACAATAGATCGAAGAATTCCTTAACTATAGGGAGTCTTAGAGCATGGCTGTATATAGGCAAGGTGAAACCAATCCATGTAGATAATGAATATGAATGATCCACTTCGGACACTATGTGTGGCATATTTTCCAACTCATCCGTTTCACAAAATTTTGAGGAGAGAAGATGTTTAGGGTCCCCTTGTGTGCCCTTGGAAGGCACAGGGTATCCCCTAGGAAACTTTGGGATTGCGACTGTTTTGAATATTTGTCTTGGATTTTTGTGTGGATTTATCGCTTGAATTTCATTCTATAGAAAATCACATAAAGATAGGCAGAAGCTTGCACTGGCAAGTTGAACACATCAGCACTCAGCAGCGTAATCTAGAGACTCCTCTGTGTTAATTCGAATACAAAATAACATCTAGACGCTATCGATTTACTCACAGTGACTGTAGAGCTCACCGTGAGTTCCCTTTACAGAAAATGTTGCGGATATAACCACTCTCATTTTCATGTTCTGTATACTGAATACAAATCAGGTTTTCCGTCAGGGTTACGGCATAGGAGTCACATGGAGTACTCCTAGCGCCTAACCTAAAGTCAGCGTACATTTAGCATTTGTACGATATTTCTCCTGTTTACTGTCTGTCAGTTCCGTTTGTTAATTAACATTGATAGTATTACAAATTATACAATAGCACAGAAATTTAAAGGTTTTTATGTAATAAACATTTTTCTACGTTTCCAGTAGGTTGCAGTTGCAATAGCAAATGCAATTGATATTGATCGATCCTAGTTCGTTCAAATTCCCGTGTAGAATATTTACTTGGCTTCGATTAAAATCATTATATTATTTATATAAATCATTATATTTATTGTGTTTTTTGGAACTGACATTCACTACACATTACATTCAATTAGATCACTAGTACAGTATATTTGTTCATTTATTGTTCGTTTCGAGATTATTTTATCGTAAATTTTATATTTGACTTGAACGAAAGTCCGAAGTGTAATTACCTGTAGGTACTTTCTAAGTTTTGAACACCCAGTTTGAAATCAATACATCGACTTTTATATGGTGATCCGTACATGAGAATAAATATTTTTCAATAATTTAAAGCGTAAGGCTTATAAACGAGTAAGTATTTTTTGTCCTAAATAAGTATAGTATATTAATATATATATATATTTATTTTCATTTTATATATATTTTCATCCTATATTCTCAAACTTCCATTCAAAATCAATTGCAATTTCTGTGTACTCCTAGGGGGACACCACCTGCTATGGGGTCTGCCAGTCAGAACAAAGTGGTTGCCTACTTCTACGACTCTGATGTGGGGAATTTTCATTATGGTAAGTATGGTACGGAATCAATTTTTGCCTACAGTAAAAATTAGCCATCTTAATCGTTGTGGGATTTATTTAATGGGCACAATTTTCGTTTGACCACAATAATAATACGACTAGGACCTGGACATCCGATGAAGCCTCATAGGTTGGCTGTGACCCACAGCTTAGTTTTAAATTATGGGCTTTACAAGAAGATGCAACTTTATAGACCATACAGAGCTAGCGCACATGATATGTGTCGATTTCATTCAGAAGAGTACATCGAGTTTCTCCAGAGGGTTACTCCACAAAATATTCAGAATTTCACAAAATGTTTAAGTCTATTCAATGTAGGCGATGACTGGTATGAACTTTTAAAAAATGTTGAAATTTGCAGAGTACTGGAGTCTTATTGAAATCATTGAAATAACCTTGTTTCTATTATTTAGTCCTGTGTTTGATGGACTGTTCGACTTTTGTTCTATGTATACTGGAGCTTCATTGGAAGGAGCAGTAAAATTAAATAACGAATGCTGTGACATAGCGATAAATTGGTCAGGCGGATTACATCATGCGAAGAAAACCGAAGCCTCTGGTTTTTGTTATGTTAACGATATTGTGATCGGAATTCTGGAAATGCTAAAGTAATTAAAAGCATTTTACTATCGATAAAATTCAAATGTAATGCAATTTACTCAATTTTTAATATGCGTTTGATTATTTGACTAGGTATCATGCCAGGGTTCTTTATATTGATATCGATATACATCATGGTGATGGAGTACAAGAGGCTTTTTATTTGACAGATCGAGTAATGACTGTTTCATTTCATAAATATGGAAATTACTTTTTCCCAGGAACAGGTATGACAATTTCGACCTTTCAAAATCTATCCTCTGCCGTTTCATAATTGTGTATGTACATAAAACAAACACATTGGTACATCGTACTGCCCATTTCAATGGGGGTGTTCAATTTTTAATCGCAATTCGAAATTTGTAGGTGATATGTACGAAATTGGAGCTGAAAGTGGTCGTTATTATTCACTCAATGTCCCATTGAAGGAAGGGATTGATGATCAAAGTTACGTCCAAATTTTCAAACCAGTCATTCAAGTATGTAACTATGTGAAGAATTATTACGCAATTTATCTAAGCTGTTGTGAATAGTAAAACTGTTGATTAATGAAGGGACACGTATAATATGGCAAAAATTATTAAATTTGCTTAGAGTGTAATGGAATTCTATCAGCCAACTGCAATTGTACTTCAATGCGGAGCAGATTCTTTAGCAAATGATCGTTTGGGTTGTTTTAGCTTAAGCACCAAGGGACATGGGTAAAGAAATAATTTTGATTTCGGAGAAAAACGCCATAATTGTAAAATCAAAACATACTAACAGCTTTTTTAATTGGACAGGGAATGCGTTAAGTTCGTCAAGGAATTAAATGTTCCACTTTTAGTTTTGGGAGGCGGTGGCTACACAGTTAGAAATGTTGCCAGATGTTGGACATATGAAACATCTCTGTTAGTTGACGAAGGAATAAATAATGAGCTTCCATATACAGGTAATGAAATCTTTTTTGTGGTGTATCTTCATTTTTTTCCAGATGGTACAGTTAATTTTAATTCAAAATTTTGTGTCAATAATTACTTTTAGAATATTTTGAGTACTTTGCTCCTGATTTTACGCTACATCCTGATGTTGTTACGAGGCAGGAAAACGCAAACACAAAACAGTATTTAGAGCTGATCGTTAAACATGTTTGTGAAAATCTGAAAATGCTGCAGCATGCACCAAGGTATGAAAATTTCTTTAAAAGACAGCGTTGAAATCATTTTTAATTTTTTATCAACTCACATCCCAATATGCACATTGTGCTTACTAAATTACAGTGTGCAAATGCAAGATGTTCCGTCTGATGCTCTAAGCCTGGATAATATAGAAGAATTTAACCCTGACGAGAGGCTTCATCAAAGTGAAGAAGATAAAAAAATTGAACCGAACAACGAATTTTACGACGGAGAAAAAGATCAAGACGCAGAAGTTGATATTACTGACTCATAACAACCCTTTACACTGCCCATAATATTATGGCCTTTTCTAGGTTTTAGATTTCGAAATGTGGTAAATGCCAAGACATGGAATTTTTAGGATTTTTACAAATTATCAAACTGTTAATGTGTATTATAATAATTTATGTAGATAAGTTAATTGTTTCTTTCGAGGAGTAAATTTTAAATAAAGTATATATACGCAACAGCGTATGTTTGTAATACAACTCAATTTATTGAGCATGACAAAATCCCAAATCTATGAAAATAATTTCTGACATTTCTCTGGGTACCATTTAATCAATATTAAAATAAATACGCTATTCTTTAAATGTAAATGAATATTCTTATAGGATATCTCATTTTAGTTAATGTGAATGAAACAATGCTGGATAATTTAAAATTCCTATAACATGAATGAAAATTTCTTAAAACTAAATCTAAACGTGTTGGTGTAAAATGACATTGGGGCTAAAAAAAAAGCTATTGAGTTACAAACAATGATTCATGAATATAGTTAATGTGCAAAATTTGCCCCTAAGATACATGGGTTCCCGGACAACTTGTATGTCTTATGTGGCAGATTTGAGTAGTTTCCCTATGCAACTCATGATGCCTCATACAAGTGGTGACTGGTAATCTAACTAAATCAATATCTTTAGGTATGACGTTTAAAGATTTATTTTATGTGGGTCATTTTCCCACAGGAACATTCCAATAGGTATATTGTTTTGAACTTTGAAAGGATTCCACGTCGTGATGCAAGTAAGACATAAATAACCAACGCGGAGCAATGAGAAACTCCGGGAGGCTAGAGAGAAATCACAAACAGGCCGCAGAATTGTGGCTGGTAACTAACTTAATGGCTTACAATTAGCTAAACGGAGACCCTTTAGTACATTCCGGTCCATTTCATAACCAAAACCTAAATGAGGATACCAAATGCACGTGCAAGTTGTCATTCATATCTGTCAAATAATATATACAGTTAAAATCTACATACATAATTGTCATTTTAGACTTTTTCGTACACAAAAATAAAAAGCCGAATATAAAAAATGTACCTATCTACTGTAAATGCTTAATCATTTTTGTTGGTGGAATTCGGAAGTTACAATTTGCGTATATTTAATTATCAAATTCCATTTGAAGGTCATCTTTTAGATAGTCTTTCAAAGCAGTATATTTTTTAATCATTTTTTCAATTTTCCATCCCATCCTGTTAGGCTTTTATTACCCCATTTTCCTAGAGATAAATAGAGAATCTGGTGCCGCTACGGGTATTTCGCAACAATGATCAAGGTTTGACTTTCACCAAACATGAAGGCAATTTAACCCGTATCCACGGCTTGTCCATGTATTTAGCATTGCTCTTTTCATATAGTTTCAGCGAGTGTTTCATGCTGATGAACACGAGACAAGTGTTTTGAGCTAATAATTTCTAGAAAGTGGGATAATACACGGGAAAGGTATTAACTTGCAAGTAGGTTAGGACTGTAGCGAGCGAGAGAAAATCTTCCAAGTTTAGAATATTAAATCCAAAGGAATTTTGTGTTTCTGGCAATGCATTTATTTCTATTGCTGGGTCTTGTGTTGTTTCCCAGATGTAGCGGCGTTGTAGGTAGGCTAAAAGGTGTTGTGGGACTGTTTGTATGCATAATTTTGTATGTGGCACAAGAGGTACGTGTGAGTCCGTAGGTAAATGCGACATACGCAGACTTGATCTTGCCAAATGAAAGTTGAGTGACTGGGGAGTTAGTTTTCTTTCACTTATATGCTTTGAAAGTGAGTTGGTTGGTGTGTGTGGTGGGTGAGGGAGAAAGGTTTGTGTTACGGCGAAGTGCCGGAGAGTATGGATTGGCTCCTTTGCCTTGACTCGCCTGCTCTGCTGGAGAAGAGCTTTTCCTTATTTTCCAGGCTGGCTGCATTAGTTGCTGGAGAAGAGGCTCACTCCCCATTCAGACACCAGTCAGTCTATCTAGTTAGTTGTTGGTCTGAAGTGGGATCGGCTGCCTGGGCTCTTTCTATTAAATCGTTGGTTGCGGTCTTTCCTTGTGCTTGGCTTCGTGTGGCATTGCATTGCACGGACGGGAGAAAGGCTAAACTACATCTACCTAATAGAAAATGCAAGGATAGGGCAGGAGGCTAAAATCAATAGGGCTCCAAGTTAGTATGTAGGAAGTATAAACTGGGAGCACATGACAAGTGAACAACTTTGCGCAAACTTTCCCGTGAAAATGGCAGATAGCGAATTTGAAGAATTTCGACATTATTTTGACAAACTTCCACAATATATTAAAGCTCCAGCACATTGCTACACGTAAGTCAAATTTAACATTTTGTTCTCATCTAGTTTCCTTTTATTTTTTATCGCAAAATAGGGAGCTTTTGAGAGGAAGAAAAAGAAAGGCATTCCCAATGTTAAGTAGGGAGACATTCAATATCCTATGGTTTAGCATAGAGATCATACCTAACGTAGTACGTGGGTGTGCTTGACTTCAGCTTGCTTTCCCTACTTTCTTATGTAACTTTCACCATATGTCTTAGATGTTCATCCTATTTTTTCCTTTTTGTTGAAATTTTTTACAAGATTTTCTCAATGTACAAGGCAAGCATGGTTATTTACAGTAATTCATGACAAGACATTTGTTTCGAATTTAAAGAATTCGTTAGATATTCACCGGTAGATAGAGGAAAGGAGGATTTCACATTTTAATCTGAATTGAATTTTCATATAGGTGCATATAATTGAATGTGCTTTATTTTTGTTTGGTGGTGGCTAATAGAATATTTGTACTGGTGGTTCTTGTTTAATATTTCGACTGTTTCTGTGTGCAGATTGGTGCACGATGTAGATTTAGACGATGATATACCGAATCCAGTTTTAAATGACAACAATGAAAATAACAATCATGGACAGTTGCCTACTCATCTGCAGTATTCACAAACATTACAGTCAAGTAGTTTGCTGAGAGGAGTTTCCGATGAAGGGAATAATGGGGAGACGATTCGTGAACCTTTTTCTGGAGATTTACAAATGGTATTATCGGAGCGAGATGAGAGAGACAGTCCCCTTGTAAAGAGAAAGCGGAGAAAATTGCCAGAAATCCCTAAAAATCCTACGAGACGCTGTACGTCTATTTTCTACAGACTCTCTATACAGATATACAACTAATAAGCTATAAGATAACATGATTGACTCAATAACATTGTCGCACATCTGTAGGGAACGAGGAGACTCGGCAAGTGTCTCTTGCGCAAGAGATTTCAGATGCGGACCGCTATAACTATTACAACTCCAACAACAGCAGTAATTTGGGTTTGGGAGTGAATCAATTTAATTTGCCTGGAAATGATAATTCTTCCTGTGCTCATCGACCTATATTCATCCTCAAGTTTAATCACGGCATGAAAGGTACTTCACTTCTCTCTTCTATCTAATTACTATGTAAGCCACGATACGGAACTGCAGCCTCTAATCAGCAGTTGCGTTATAATTAGTGGTCCGAAATGACTCTATTCTAACCATGGCTTTTCTCTTTCTTTAGCAGATGATGAAAGCTCTCCAGAATCAGAAAGATACCCAAGCTTAGACTCTGGTCACTCGACTATTCATTCTGATGATGGAAGTAAACCCTTTTCTCCGCAGATACCATCGATAAATGGTAAACACGCTCTTATGTTCTCAATGCGACATGCATTCCAATTTCTTATTCACGATCTAATTTCAGTAGTTCACCAGTAGAAAATTAAAAGATTATTTATTCATTTTGATTAGAATAAAACATTAAAGATATAAAGTATGTACTCAGGGAATTAAATACGTCCATTAGTTTGGCAGTGAAGAGAATTTTTACAGAGCAATGTCGATAAATGTACTTGTTGCCATTTACTGAATTTCCAATGGCACATTTTTTATTTGCTGCAGGAAGTATCTGAGTTCTCTTTTATACTGTCTGCTTTCACTTGAACAAATACGTGCATTCTGTTTTTTGTTGGCCTTGCTATTTTTTTCCTTCTCTTTTTCTGTGTTAATGGATGTTAGAGAAAGCTACAGATGCAGGCTTCATAAAAGTAAATATTTTGTTGGATGTGAATGCACAAGTGATAGGTACGTTAAATTCCAGAGTAAATACTTTCTCCTACTTTGGCATTATCTTCTTTTCAGAATCATTTTCGCCTTCCTCTCCTTCACTCTCTGGAATTCCATTCACTCATTTGGAAATTCTAGAAGCAACTCACAGAGGACTGCACAAATTCATTCCCAGACATCACGACGAAATTGACGTTGACATTGGCGATCCTATTTACATGCAAAAAGAGGCTGACGATTTATGGTGTGAAGGTTTGTGATAGATAACACTCTTGTGATGTACCTATGTAACCTAAATATTGCAATTAGAGATCTACTTACTTTATTTGATCACGTTTGCTCATTGTTGACCTTAATGGCAGAATTTAATCTCTTGTGTGCTTACAGGAGTCAATCTAAGGACAGGAATGCAAGGGATATTCCCAGCTGCATACGTTGTGGATGTAGAATACAATGATTTTGATCCCACGGCAAATAAAGTGAAAAAAGAGCGTTACTTAATCAACTACATTGGATCCATAGAGACCCTTTATCACAAAGGAAATGAGGTTTTGTGCCAAGCTGTCAAGAAAATAGCAGATCATGAAGGATATGTCGCAACACATACAAGACCTTGCATCTTAGAAATATCTGATCAAGGAATTCGAATGTTAGACAAGGGAAAGGCAAGTGTAAGTCTCAAATGACTGCTAAAATTAATAGATTCTTATTGAGAAAGACAACTTTCTCTATTATGGAATTTCATATTCGGCGGCGACAAATCAAGTTTCCATTTACCCGTATACATAATGAATGATAGTAATAATAATTATTGGGGCTGGTGACTGCGTGCACTTGATTACTTTTGGTAACATATTTTAGTTATTAGTGTTATTGTGTTCCTTGGAAATGACTTTTATGAGTCGCTGTTGTTGTGAGAAATGGAATTCATTTGATTTCTCCCTGCCAAATAGAGAAGAACATAAATCTTCCAACTGTAGATAATGCAAGTGCTAACCACTTTTTGTATTTGTGTTACAGGGAAACCACGTTCCATGTCACGACTACTTTTATGCTTTAAAAAATGTGTCCTTCTGTGGGTTTCATCCTAATGACCATCGGTACTTCGGCTTTGTTACCAAGCATCCTACTCTAAATCGATTCGCGTGTCATGTGTTCATATCCGATGATTCAACACGCCCAGTTGCAGAAGCAGTCGGGTAATATTTACGATTAACAACTTGGCACTTCTACCTTGCACTTAGCATCACTACGCTTTAAACCTATGCCAACAAAATTAATATTTACAATGCACGAAAAGGGAAAATAGCAAAAACCTCGGCGAGTTCACGACTCCTTTCAATTTTTGCCATAGTAAAAGAAATTTGGACTCAGTCCAAACCAAAAAAGCATGCATCCTGTGATGATACAATGGAAAGTTCAGAGAATACTTTTTTGCAACCCAACAACCTTTTGTGTATTTCTAAAGAACTGATAAAAGTGGCAGGACGGTTTTTGAAACAAGATTCATGATCCCATTGTATTTTTCCATTGATAGCAAAATATTGCAACGCTTTTTACGAATCCTGTTTTGAAATCGATGAGTTATAGCGAACGCATTTTGTAATTAACAATAAAACTATAATTTTAATTAATTCCGTGGTGAGCAATAAATAAGTTTGCCTTTAAAAGATTTTTTATGCCTTTAGTGGTTTCTTTGCTATTTCAACCAAACTGCAGTAAAATAAAAATAACACCATGTTTTGAAATCATGGTGAGCAGTAAGAGTGTATAGAGGTATTTTAAATAGTAATTTCTCATAAAGTTTTTCCGTGGGTGTTAATCAAAATAAAATTGTGTTTTATTTTCAGACGAGCGTTCCAACGTTTTTATCAGAAGTTCATTGAAACGGCATATCCCATAGAAGATATTTACTTGGAATGATGACAGCTGAACATCTAATGATTATCTGCAAAGAGTCTGGATGAGTGTCTTTACTGAAATCAAATTGCATTCTACCAAACACAGAGTAGTACACAATACCTCTATAGTAATACATACCGATAAGTACTAATGCCTCTTTAATGGTCTTACAACTAAACCACCAGAATACATATTCCTTTTCGTATACTATGTCGACGTGGATAGTGTCACCGAAAAGTAATCACCCACCTACCTTACCTTACAACGGTTTATCATTAACTAATGTACATGTGTACGGAGGGTAACAAATCCTGAGGTAAATTAAGTTGAGCGATTTAAAAATCATTGGTTCGATACCCAACCTTCTTACCAGTACTCATTCCTCATAAGTTGAGGAATACGTCAAATTTTAAAAATATTAGTTATCTACGTAATCGTATGCTTAAAAGTATCGATGTCTTCTTAATTATAAACATATTTAATCGGTCACAATATTAAAGAGTGTAATTTTATAGCTATTACTTACTATTCACTTCCAATGTTCCACTACATATAATAATAATTAAAAAAATCCAACTTCAGACTCAGTTACATTTTATGTGGCAGAATGATATTAGTGCGTCGTTTTGTTTTGGTAAAGAATGATCTTTGATGGTACTCATTCATTATTATCTTGATTTTTTGTATTTATATTGCTCAAAAAATGAAAAAATAACAAGTTAGTTGCAATTTTTTGTTAAAATTCGATGAGTGTTTCTGGATAATATCCTTAATACCTATACATGGGACATAGAACAGAGTTCAGTAGAAGTAATTGTAATGTGGGTAGAAGTTAATTACTACGTCGTTGGATTTTAATCAAATACATGGGGCTGTGCCTCTCCTGCGTACAATCTTCAACGAGCAAATACAATGTATTCATTTTTGAAAAAACAGAAATACTAATTATAACAATGAGTGTTAAACAGCCTTAAATTTTTGAGTATTTAAAAAAAAGGTGCCTACCTTAACTTTTTCAAAAAAAGGTACCCATCCGTGTAATATATTTAAAATTTTGACTTTCCAGTAAATTTTGTGTAATTTTTGAAACATATTTATTCCTAACTGGGAAAGCCTTGTCAATGATAAAACCAAATATTACTGTTCCTGGAGAATACATTAACAATGATTGTCGCTCAATTGAAAAGAACCTTAAAATTACAAACATTATAAACTATTGATGAAATACAATTTTCCTTATCATCTCAGTAAATTGTATCCGAATGTAATTTAGTCTACTGATCTATACGTACTCTAATTGTTATTTTTGGGTGTCGGATGAATTACTTATCACGTAGAAGTCGAATTCCCGTACACATATGTATTTATTATGTGGACATTATAATTAATTAATATCCTGAGGTATTGTTAGTATTAAAGGCACGTACATCTCTAGAGTTTATAATTTTCAAGTTGTTCTTCGGGACGATGGGATTGTGATTACTGTGAATTAATGTCTAGGAATAAACTAAGTAGGCACCTATCTGATTTAACCAGTTCCTCCAATAAAATTTTGGTCATAGCAGATAAAAGGAATGAGTGAATCCTTATTAGTGGATTACAAGAGCAGAAGATACGAGAATGACGATAGTCAGTCCTTTTTCTCCTATTTTTATATCTATAAAAATTACTGGTGCGTTTTATTACACTAATGGTTCCATTAGGCAATACATTATAATAATGTTTTAACTTCCTTCGGCTCATTGCACATAGTTTTCCTCTTGACTTATTATCTTGGAGAATTGGCTCTCTACTAATTTCCAAAAGGTTTATCAAGATCAATCTAGCTTAATTCTACTAGCTACATAGTCGATGCATCACATCTAATTGTATCTTGTATGAATTGGGGAAATCAGAAATCTCTGTTCATCTTTACGCCTAGGTACTTATTATTAACAGTAAATCATATAGACTCTTATATGTATAGTAAAACTTGTTATTGTTAAACCAGCAGAGCTGTTGGATAGAACCAGCTATACGTACTATATAATACAAAGGAGTAAATCAGAGAGAAACTATCGATTTCTGCAAACTTTCTCTAGGCCTTACTTTTCCTCAACTTTCTGTTTGCTCTTGTGCAAGCCTCCGTTGAGGCGAAACCAATACTAATACTACGTAGGTACTTGCTATTTTTTAACTAGGCATGAGAATCACCTTGCTCATGCTCTAATTTCCCAAAGGGTGTCATTTAATACTCCTACATAAAGAAATGGAAATGAGTGGAGGCGTGGGTATTAAAAATGAAGATAATTAATGAGTTTGTTCAACGTGAGCTAAGCTATTGTCCTGCTCGTATGTTTCCCTATTTTCTCAACGTAATTAAAAACTATAAAAATCTCATTTTATTTTTCTTTCTTCACCCCAAATTTATGACATACATTCCTTTTTGTATGATTTTTACCCTTTAAAGTCTAAACCAGATTCATAACCCAGCCATTTCCTTTTATGGCCCATACTCTTAATTTTTTAGTATGGCTAGTGGTTCAAGAGTAATTAAATCATTAAAGTTGGGAGCCAATGATGACACGGCAGAGACTTCTATCGCTGTTCATAACCATTTTATTTTCTAAATGTGATTTTGCTGCGT
>JAAAYG020002254.1:0-31365 GCA_009936455.2 Tomocerus minor
GTCTCGGTGAATTTCGTCCGTCTCGGTGAATTTCGTCCGTCTCGGTGAATTTCGTCCGTCTTAAACATCACGCTAGTACGAAACACAAACTCCTCCGGTGCCGGCTTGATAACTTGATAAATTCCGGCTTGATAACCGAGACATCTCGTGCATAGTCTTGTTACGCAATTCGAACGGCGCCTTCATTTCCAATTTTTGGTTTCTTCTAAAATAGACAGCAGTCGTAGTCTCCTCGTTCTTCTTGTTGCCAAGTGCCTGACTGCTATTCAATTGTGTCATCACCGCTGTTTCAGTTCGCTAATATGTAATCAACAGCATAATTGACTATTAAAACTATTCTAGTGGTAAAAAGGTCTGCAATAATAATATCTAGCATACAACTGTGGCTGAAGTCAAAAGTGACATTGTCGTAATTACGAGCTGGTCACTAGTAACTGCATGGTTGATGTTAGTACTGTGTCGAAAATAAACCTGGATCATCTCTCATCTGTTCATAGCTGATAGCTAACACGTAAGGAAGTACATCTGCTTTGTACAATACTATGCACTTAAACACATACAACTGACTACCTGACTGAATTGAAATGTATAATTTGTAATTTCTATTGTATTTTCAGACGAAAACACATTCTTGTCCTGATTATTTTCAATTATTTACAACTCTCGAAAAGCTGACTGCAACAGAAAGTCTACAGTAAGTCTTGTCATTTGCTTATCCACAATTAATTGCGTAAAAATTATTTTTTGGTCTTTGCAATGCTTCCTTTGTTGTTACTAGCAATTAACTACTAATCAATTCCTGGTAAGGTGGCTACTTAAAACAAAAGGAAATATGTTAATGCACATTAATGAATGTTTTAGATGGAAGGAGTCAAAGTTGAGCCGTTGAGATCTCTGGATGATTTCTTGTTGAATTCAGCAAGATTTCAAACACCAAATTTTGGAGACTTAGAGAGATGGTCCAAGCGTGTGAAAGAGAATCTTGTGTATTATCAAAGCAACTACTTCCTGATGATTATCATTATCTTTTTGATCGTTGGGTAAGTATACTATTGGTGTATTCCCTAACTAAATTATCAAAACAATGATTTTTAAACCTGTACAACTCATATTCATTAGTATAACGCTGTTAGTTAACTGTTGAGTTAATACTCTATGTAGCAAATGAGCACTATTCAATCATTTAAAAGCAATGTCAATAGATTGAAAATATAGATGAATTGTTATTTTTGTGAAAATTAACTAAAAATACAAGAGTGGACTTTGCTTTAATCTTTGCGACGCAATACATGCATCATGACTCATCACTGTCTTCGCTATTAGTCATGCTCTACAAGCAAGACTCATTCTTATGACTGCTAGTCAGCTCTGTCAGCTAATAAAAGAAATATAACAGAAGTATAACACTAATAGAAATGAAGAAAATAAGGAAAACAAATTGTAGTCATAGTATGTAAAAGTTAATTTATTCCCGAATTTTCGATTTATTTTTGCATTTTTAGATTTTCTACAGTTTATGCATTTATTGGTGGCTAATTATTAATTTTTTACTTTCCAGTATTGCGAATCCCGGTCAAATGTTGCTTGGAATGGCTGTTGTTGCTGGCATGATGGTTGCTTACAATCAACTGACCAAAAACCAACGTGTGGCAATGGACTTCAAGAAGGAACACCCATTGGCTTGTTTGATACTGATCTTGGTGGGCGTGTACTTAATTATTTCGCTTCTTGGATCAGTCCTTGTCTTCTTGTTCGGAGTTTGTCTCCCCCTCTCAGGTATTCTTACACACATTTTCACTTTTATTGTATTAACTCCGAATTTATGCATTTTATAACTGTGCGACTCTGTTATATTGAAATAGCAACATTCATTCATGCTTCACTTCGTCTCCGCAACGTGAAGAACAAGCTGGCGAATATGAAAGAGAAACTGACATTAAAAAAGACACCGATGGGCATCATTTTAGAAGAACTGGGAATGGCCGTTGAAATCTTTGACGACTGACTGTATGGCCAGAAGAAATACGACATTTATACATCCGAATCTGCAACTTTAGAACAGCTATCTTCAAATCCAAACTTACCTGCTTCTAAAAAGATGTTGAATAAAGTTTTGACTGCCGTAGGGAATCAGCTGCATAGAATTGAAAATAAAAAGAAGTAAGGCTAAGTTTTTATCTCTTGTACATCCCTGTGTTTCGTGGTTGGTAATTAAGTTTATAAATAAAAGTATGTGTATTAAAATATGTAGAGCTGTTACCTGTCAATTATATTATACTACCTACATTAGTATTAAATAGTAAATAGAGACCTGGAATATTGTCGACTAAAGGCAATTTAAAGTAATCTAAATGGTGTGGTAAAGTTTATTGACAAATCTGAATATTTAACATGCGGAATTATACATAAACAATTAAGACTAACAAAATTTCTGCAATTATTGTCACTATACGTCTTAGTAGTTAAAAATTATTACTTAGCTGGTCACATTTTTACCAGATTTTTGTGCCTTCCATTTTTTTCTGCATTAGATATTACGATTATTGCCTTTAAATCACATTCATTTTTTTATTCATGTTTTACTACAGATAAAATGGATTCGAATTTGCATGAATTATCTTAACTCCTTTATTGTAGAAGTTCGATGCGACGAGAAGGACTCTAAACCCCACGTCGCTTAGCTTAGTAAGCCTTTTGCTGCTGCTCCAGAATAGAGAATAGGGTTATGGGACTATAATAAATTAAATATTGTGAGTTATGGCCCTAGTTTGACCATTTTTAGTGAGAAAAATTGCTTTATTCCCTTATTATGGGTTTTTATGAATGATAATTTCGACAAACTCGTCTTTCTTTACATAAATTTTTTCCATGATCGCCCTATTACTTTGATAATAGAGATTTAATTAAATTGTTTGAAGGCCATAGGCCGTAATATTACAGAACTATCAATTCCAACTACTTTCCATTGGGCCTTTTTCTCTCTGTAGTTCTACAAAGTCAGGAGGCGACGATTTAGTTGGTCGGTACTTTTCGTCGCGCTTGATTTTTTTTCGAAATTCCTGAGTTTAACTAAAATCTCTAATTAAGATCCAATTATCCTACTGTTTTGACAACCTATCATTCTTTACTTTTCAATAAAACTGTTGTAACTGCTTATTAATTGAGAGTCAAGAATTAATCTCATTTTTAAGGTTGAAATGCCAGCTACTCATGGCTAACATTTTTAACAATACCTTGGCGGACTGAATATGTGATTATATTTGTTGTATATTAACATTAACTCTGGTGTTATTAGGGGCTTATTTAGTTACCTCAGCTAATTATCTTAACGCTAATTGTAGCTTGCATTTGTTTATAGTCATTGATTATTGTTAAACTACATCCTTGTCCTTACTAAATTAATTCAACAGATTATTCGCACATTTCCTTGGGAAATGTTTAAATAGTTTTCACGCTATTCCACTAAAATGATATTTAAGCTAAGTCAATACGTTTAAATTTTGAAATATTCATTAATATGCTGATAAATTGATTTGTCATTATTTAAATAGTAAGTGCACAATTAAAAAATAGATTAAGTGTCCTAACTATCTCGTATGCATAGGAGCTAACATATTTAAAATATTACGAGCAATACTATAATTGGGGTTTCTGTTTGACCCAAGCAGATTGGATTTTAAATGACGCAACGATGTTTAAACATTTCAATTAGGGCTCTCACAGTTTTTTGCGTACTTTGTGTAATGATTAGTGTAGAAGGATAATTCATTTTGTAGTTACTACACTAATACACTAAATAATTTAGAAATAACCAATGTAATTAAATTACGCAATAAATATCTGTACGGTGATACTTTATGTTTACGGAAAACGTCAAAAAATAGCTGCAATGTATTCTAATAAAGCATATTGCAACAAAATGTACTGACAGTCTCCGTGCTTGGTTAATTGCCAGACACTTTATTTAAGCATAATATTATTTACGTACGTAGACAGTCAGATTAAGTTAGATACCTACTGATAATCGTGAGAGGAATTGTAGTTAATTAAAATTCAATTCATTAATTCTATCATTTCATTTCATTTGTTTTATTTGAATCATATTTATTCGAGTACCAAATGCTATTTTCGTCATTTTTTAAAAAAAGTATCTCATTGCATATATTTATGGTATGTTACAAACAATAAAACCCACTCACTGTATTATGAAATTAAATTACACAGGTTTAGTTAACTCATACTTTCATACTTAACATTAAATCGGTTGGCCTGAGAAGGTAATGTACTCATAAACATTAGAAACTTCGAAAACGCTATAATATTAGAGTGAGAAACATTTTGTGTACCACGAGAACGTTTTGTGTACCAGGAGAAAAGTTTGAAGAACGTTTTGTGTACCAGTAAAATAAATCCATTGTTTCAACTAATGTTTTGTAGATAATGTGCGGTACCTAAGCATATCACCGTCAAAGACCAAAAGAAATTTCATATTTCCAATTCAGTGTTGGTATATAATTTTTATAGTTACAGTTCATTGATGTCCAAATTTACTTATGAGTATGCATTTATTTATTATAATTACTCAAAATAATCGTAAAAGAATTAAGTTTAAGTAATTATAAATGTGGCTGAATAAAAGAAGTAAATCCCCTGGAAACAAAGTCTAGATCTATAGACACATCAGTTAATTTTTTATGGTGTTTTGTTTTAAATATTTTTAGTTATACCTTAGCTATTTAATTATTTTGATTATCATTTTTGAGATAATTTTTTGAAAAGTATTTGCTGTAAGGCATTGAGATACAATAATAGGTAGGTAGGTAATTACATTTTAGATTTAGACATAGACTACGTAATGAGCATCCGTCTTATTTCTTGACCTATTTAAGGCATATATAACATGTAACATGAGTTCAATGCGTAGCTATTGGATTTGAAATATTTGTGGGTTTTGAGTACGTGGAGACAGTACAGCTATTTATTACACCTGTGACCATTAGTTAAATCCGCAGTGAATTATTCATGGCCAATATTGCAATGCAATGGGATAAGCCCGTGAGTTTTAAAGCCATGACATGACTGTACTACAGTAAAATAACCGAAATGCTCCATGTGCTATACATGTACTAACTTTATGGCCCCTGTACATGCAAGCAAACGGAACACTCTATGTGCTCTGTGTGTACGTACATCCTGCATTTTATATGGTGCATTTTTGTACATTAAAGAGATCATTAGCTATTAGCACTGGGTTATCAACTAGGTGTACTGGCTAAGAAGTGACAATGAGTTGCGTCTGCTTCTGGAAGCACCACGCTTAATGGATAGAATAAATAGGAAATGCTAATTAGACAACAAATTACAATATATAATACACGATAATTGCTGCCCCACTATTACATACTACTTAGCTACTTACTTGCATAAGAGAAATAATGAAACTTGTCATCTTGTTAGTCCTAGGCATTCATTTCAATTCTTTCGTCAATTCCAATGCAGATCTATGGTAGACTACTCATTTTACCCTTTTGATTACTCATTGGCATTGACAAGAAAACATTGATTTTAATTTTTATGCAAAAATACATTTCATGCCGAAATACCTACGGTACTTTTCTTTCTTTCTTCTATTTAGAACAAAAATGCATGCAAATTGTAAATTGTCATGATTAGTTGTATCTACTATTCTAGTAAAAATACAGGACGTTCAACCAAAAGACTTCCCTTGCAGTAAGTACATATAATAAACAGTAAGTTAATTTTATGATTCCGTTTTACACGTTGAATTCATTGAGGTGATGAGTTCTAGTATATCGACATTTTAACTCTGTTTAGAAATAATTTCCAATAGACATTTCAGGTTGAAACGATAGGTGTTATTTAGTATGTTTAATATACTACACTTTCTAGAAAGTTCTTTCATATCAGTAACTGCAACTCCTATAATACCCTTCACGCTTAATTATTACTTTACAGACTTTACAATGTTTTCTTATAACATCATTAAAAGTGTGCTACTAATTGCAAATACTATTACAAGAAAGAGTATCATGAGACAGAATATTTAGTAGAAGCCATAGGGAGCCTTCAGAAATAAAAAATTATAAGAAATACGTAAGGCGGGACGACAATAAATATTATTATACTTTAACAATGATGTTTGAGGAAGCAAAGTATCACTAATATTAGTGGACATTCGACATTTAGACATAATACTATACTAACTAATTATAAGTTGATAAGTGATAAGTAGCACCAGTTAAAATGTGACAGTTTTAATGGCAAAAAGTTTCTCTTTATTTTGTTTTGCTGTGAACATGAACTAAAAAAAGTTGCTTGCGTTGTTCTCTTTTCTTTCAAATCATGGCATAAAATAATATGCGGGGTAAATTGAGTGAATGTTGTGGCGTGTGTTGGCTTTGGTAAATCTCCAGTCGAGTCCCAAAGTCAAGTTCTTTAATACAACCTAGTCTGCCGCTGCCTGTCTGAGTCTGTAATGAAATTGTGAACTAAATAAATACTATGTGGGGCTTTGAGGAATATCTGTGTGCAGTCGCATTGCTCTGTGAGTAATTAAATGTGTGATTATCATCGTAAATCGATGCAACTCCGTTTTGTGTCTAACAGACAGAACGGCGAAACTCTCTTCTCTTCAATCGCTGGTTAATGTTTGAACAAAATGAAGTGCAGGTAGTTGGACGTTCGGAAACAAAGTTATTATTTATTGACCATGAATATGTATGTGATATTTGGGTCAACTTTTATTGCCGTAAAATAGCGACATTTATTTTTACAGTCGTTCAGTCAGTTTGTTGGATGTGTTAGGAAGGACACTCTTCACTTCACACCCATCGTCTCAGACCGTTAATGTTGATAGAAAATGTAAAACTAAAACAATGAGATAAAACACAATGTCGTGAGACATCATGCACACGTTTACTTAACTTACATTTGAACAGGTAGCTAGGTATGTCAGTATGTCCTGTATCACGAAAAACGATTACCACCTACTTAAAAATCATCCTAAAAGATTCTTCCGCTGCAGATTTGCAGCCAGGAGGCACATGAACTTCAGAAACCCTTTTTACTCTTCTGGTAAATCGTTAAATATCTTCACACATTTTCCCTACATTGTAAATTGTAACATAAATAAGATTGGGGCTTTAGTTTAATTAAGCAGAGAAAGTAAACGCTTTGTGCTATTTTTTGGGTCTATTATCATACTATAAAATAGTAACCCAATAATATTTACATATGTATGCATTCACAAATCACAAATTCTAAATAGGATTTTCGGGATTAGAGTAGGTACCTAAGATTATTTTATGGCACTCAAATACTTTATTTGCTCAGTTCAGTTTGTAATGGACGTATTTCAGTTTTACGATTTGGTTATGAACATTTGAATTAAAGTAGCTGTCAATCGAAATGATTTGGGCAAGAACTTTTAGCATAAAATGCATTATAAACAGTATCGTGTGAATAGAGTCTTGATTTTTTCATAACAGCATTTAGAAACAGATTTGACTGTGATAAATCTGAAATAAAATGAAAAAATAGTACAATATTTAACTAATCAAGCAATATTTTTCAGTCAATATAGATTTCAAAACTCAAAATTTCGCTGAATTTATATTGATTTCAAGTTATATTTCATGTCACACGAATTCCGGTTTTTGCTATTTGAAGTTCGCATATGGCACTATAAAAAAGTGAAGGCTCGGGGCATATAGTCCACTTAGTACCAGGCTTATTGCCAATTCCTCTTAATATCCATGGTTTTTAGTTAATGCTCGGAAGGCCAAAGGCTGTCTCACAAAGTTATTTCGCAGAATTCAAATCATTCATTCACCCCCACTACTAGACACCGGTGTTAACACTCCGGGTTTTCACAGTTCCACCGACCACATACTATCACCCGCCCTGAGACTCATACATAAGTATGGCAAAGATAAGTTAGTGGCTATCACTATTAATAAGTAGATAAATCAGAAAGCTTATGCTTGTTTATGGAGCATGAATAAAGTGTAGGCTTGGATGAGCATTTAGAAGGCGGTCATTAAACTAATCTTCACAAAACAAACTGTGCATGCGGGCATTAAGTAGATATACATTGCTCCTTAGAGTAGTCCGCTTGTCTGGAAAGAGTTGAGAACTTCAACTTAAGAGCTGAGATCTAAGAAAAGAAAAGGGAATAATATTGACAATGGAAAAGGATGAAGGTGAAGGCGAGGAAGGCAAAGGAATTGTGAAAATATTTAATGGAATGCATGGAACTGGTTCACACTTCAGGTGCATGGGTACATACCACAGGACTTGCTTCAGCGGACCTCTCCTCTCACAATGACATTATTTAAAATACGCCTAGAATTCACCGATGCGATAGCAGGCTAAAAATAAAGTCATATTTTAATATTTTGTTGCTTGTATTGAAAATCGGAATTAACTCTGAGACATTCACATGCCAAAAATTCCTTTGATGATTCTACTTTCGCTATGGACGACTTTCAAAATGGTTTGGCTTAATTGCTATATGATTTCAAAAGGTTAGAATACTTCACTGATTGTATTAGCAGCCAATTTTTTCTCCACTGGTGATCTCATGAAAATTTTGAATGTTTACATAATTTTGAATCCACGATGATGGTTTATTGCTTTGAAAACAGAGACAGGTGGGTAGGTCTACTGTTAAAGGTATAACAGTAGGCAGGTAGCTGTGCTAAAGTGCTAATATTAACGCAAGCAGAGAGTGTCCTGAAATGGGAAATCTGTAGCTTCTGAATTATGTTGGAGCCTTTTGTACCGTACGGCGTACTTCAATGCACTGAAGAAGACACTTTAGGAAGTAAATTATAACAACTCAATTGTTAGTTTGTGGCATATCACGGCAGAAGCTACAAAATGTGGTGACGCGAGTTGTCTTGGCTATTTAGTACAAGATGAGTACGTGTAGAATGGGCATATTCTGGCTGTAGTAGCAAGGTATGGATAGTTAGTTATCTAAAACTCGTTTGAAAAAGGTTCGTTAAATAGTTGCCTAAAAATGTCAAAATAGTTGCTTAAAATGATGATAACTGTATCTCACAACTATAATTTAAAATGCAAAAAATTGCCTGAAACCACATAGCAATAGTTATTCAAAGCTCTTTTAGAGAAAAATCTTTATTCCTTGTT
Organism: Tomocerus minor; assembly: GCA_009936455.2. Taxonomy (NCBI): domain Eukaryota; kingdom Metazoa; phylum Arthropoda; class Collembola; order Entomobryomorpha; family Tomoceridae; genus Tomocerus; species Tomocerus minor. The sequence continues at coordinate 9,175 of JAAAYG020002254.1, forward strand.
AAAATGAGGCTATTTTTAATACAGAATAAAATTTTTATTTTTGGCTCTGGTATGCAAATTGTAAAACAAAATAATCTCCAATTTATCCATACTTAAGTTTTGTCTTTTGAGGACTAAATAAAGATTTGTACATGCAATACTACGTCCAGCTTCCACTGACGCAATTGGAGCATACGTTAATGTATTAATGTGTTAAGGTATTGCTCGGGTTTATTAAACAGTAGATCACTAGGCATTTAGTTTCTAATGTTGTTTTCAAAATACGCAAAACGGCTACATTGTTGTTTATATGGTCTAGCCACTCCTTAATTATTTCTTCTGTTGTGCATTTCATAACTTCTGTTTTTACGAAACTTGCTTTTGCCCTTAACTTTTCCAAAATAGTTACTAACGACGAAATAGTTAAGTAAATGTTTCTAGTCACTAAAAGTCAGAAATAGTGTACGGAAAACAAGTGGGTTTGTCCTAAATCGTCGAAATCCGAAGTCTTATGGTTGCATTTTTACCTTTAAAAAATATTTTAATTAACTATCCGCACCCTGGAATCGACTTTGAAATCAAAAAGTGGAAGGTTCCCAATTTTCCAGTGGGACACTGATATGTATTATGCATTATGTAGGCATAAGTAGTTGTTTTGACTACTTAAGTCTACCTATGTTGATATTTTATTATATTTTTTACAGCTAATAAGTAAAACTTGAATTTAATCATTCAAACGCTTTTTTTATGAATCAGCCTTTTAAATTCTCTAAAAATACAGAATTTTAACAATTATGTCCTAATTTTTTTTTTTCCGGAAATTTCCCATTTTCACCAGAGTCTATTAAAATGAGAGTGGGAAATGGAAAAAACCGAAACTATGGTAGTAATGTATCTTATAAATGTGTAATAATAATTTTGTAGACATTGTAGACTACGTTGTAAATAGAGTGAGTAACTATGAGTGTAAAAAACAATTTAGCTGCGACTGTAACAGTAAATACTGATGGGTGATGGCTAAGGAAGGGTATGATTTGTGAAATGATGCAGAGCAGATGAGTTTAGAAATTGTAGGAGGGGAGATAGTAGTCAAATCCCTAATGTATAATTCATAGATTTTGTTTAGATGACACTTGGCTCTTTATTTGTCTATATGAAATGGTAATGAGACAATAGATACTAATAGTAGCATTATTAGCAGTGTAGCGGTTTCTAAAGAAGCTATATAAAGACAAGGGACCTGATCGTCGGCCTCTACAGTCCCGTAATGTCGTGTATTGTTGAGAGTGAACAAGATTTTGGGCATGCTAACCAGTTAACACCATTCTAAGAATTTATCTGTGCATTGTAAAACGAAATCTACTTAAGTGCGTCAGTATTGCTTAGCCGTTTGGAACAGAAGACAATTTCCCAAATTGATTTCAAGTTTTTGTTATCATATTATCAGTGACTTACAGATTTACTTGTGAAAAACCGGGGGATGTGCAATTGATAGAGTGTGGTTTTCCAGGATTCGTAGATACAAATCAAGAATCATGAAGCTCACTGCAGTATTAACTTGTGGATTGGTGCTTATCGCTTTAGGAATTAGCCAAAATGAAAGCACAGTCAGTAATATAAGTTCTTATCAGTTTGAATACCTAAATTTCAGTACAACTAATGACATTAAAGATAGTTATGGAGATTTTAAAGAGGAGGATGTGAACTTTGAAGTAATTAGTGACTCTAATAGCACCGCAGATTTGCCCAAATGGAAAATAGCCGTTTTGTACGATTCATCGGCAACGGACCGTGAATTCCAAGAAGAACTACTCAAATCCGTTTTTATTTCTTTAAGAGATCTAGACCAAGATGATCTAGAGCCCCAGTTTATCGATTTGGAGAGCATTAAGTCCACTGACGGATTATCCCCTTTGTTAACAAGTGCTAATTGGATTTTTAACAATGGAACTACTTCCATGGTGTCCCTCCTGCCGAGTAGCATGCTCAGTGACTTCTCAAAAATTTACGACAGACTAAATATTCAAATGAAATCTAAAAACTCCAAGAAAAGGAAACCGTTGAGGATTATCACACCGAGAGTGGTTAGAAAGAACGAGTACCCGAAATCCGTTCATGTCCTATGCATGCAAATGACAAACACGGCCCAAAGCATAGCTCTGTTAAATCGAGTGGAAAAAGTCGCCATCCGCACAATCGTCCCCGTTTTAGACGACTCCTCGCAAATGGACTACCTTAATTATTTTGTGGAAGCAGGCTCCAATCGCCCCAATCCAATTTTATTTGCTCAGCCCATTTTTATGGACAATCCTGAAGATGTTGCTAGTTTCAAGGATATTTTAAATGCCTCTACGCATTTTAACACGGACAAAATAAAGATTAAAAACTTACACAACGTTATAAATGTGGACAACTCCAGCAGCTACAGTTATGATTCACCAAAGAAAACATCCGAAGTCGGAGTTTTACTCTTAGCTGTTCGGGGAAGCCGTTCGGCGATGAAAATTGCAGCCGAGCAAAGCCATCTGCAAATTGGATGGTTTTCTCCTAACATCCTGCAGCATGAAGAATGGGCTTACGGCGCAGATTCTTACTCTCCGCACAATTCCGGGGAAAGTGAGATAAATGGCACGGAAGCTGCTGAAGGCACTTCTTCCACTACTAATAAAGTTCCTAATACTTTTGCAAATGAAGGGGAGAAGAACGAAACCTTCAATGGGAGAAAGAGCGACTTCTACGGACTATACACCATTAGTTTTGTTGGAGCTCCCGGATGGGATAATCCTAACCGTAGAAGGGCCCTCACAGAAATCACAACATATGCAGGTACATTTTTTTCCTCAAATGAAATTGCATACTAATTTTCTCTAAGCCATTCCACTTATTAAATAAGATCAGGGTCCCTGTCCTGTCCAGGTTGCATTTATTTTTTGCTATAAATACTTCATCGTTTTCATTCAGAAATTTTACTTCTAGACACTTCCTGTAACTATTGAATTAGACAAATGATAATTTAGAATTTAAACTTTGAAAAACACTGAGAATGCGATAGTGATTTTTTTTAAATTGCGAATGAAAAAAAATAAAACAGAGTAATACTATAAATATTTTTTTAGTTGAAACCATTTCTTTACGAATTGTTTTTTGACGAAGAAATATGCTATCATATTTTTGTATCGCACTGTGTTTTTTATACTTTCAATGACAAACACCAATTAACAATCAATATCAACACTACTTTTACTAAAGTTGACCTTCGCCTTCCCCACTGAATTTTTAGGGGATAATATTGTTTAAATATTTTGATGAATCACTATCGTAGGTGGAAAATAAAAAAGGCTGTTCTTTGTTGAGGATAATATTAGAAATTATCAGTTGATAATATAAATCAATCCGATTGGTTTCTGGCCTGATGTTATTAAGTAAAACTCTAGTTTTTATGCGCCTGACGCTTCGCTGGTTAATTAAGCAAGACAATCTTACTTTAAATGTCAAGGCAGGTGCAATTGCAACTGTGCCATTTAATTTACATAACTTTGACCAACAATAAGTAAATAGCCTCAAAATGTTGACAGGTTGAAACCAGAATTAGATTACCTTACATTATAGGATTATTATGCTACTTGGTAAATTCGAACCGGTTTGAAGCCAGAATTAAGTAAGTGGTTTTTAGAGTGTGAACAACGGTTTTCTTTTGGCTGCTTGTGTTCATAATAAATACTGGCCCATAGATATTTATGAGTTGCGGGAGCTATTGATGTCAGCATTACTACGCTTCCTATAGAGGAATCAATTATAATTTAAAGCCAGAAGAGTCAGGGAATAACGAGCAAACTTATACTAAAGTAGCTATTACAGGTTATTTCTATATTACTGCCCTACTATAGGTCGCCATGAACTCACAATAATATATATTATTATGTGTGTGACGCATCTTATTGTCTCAGTACTCATCTCAGAATACCTAGATGTAATATTACAATACAAACTAGGTATTTTTACACCATAAGCAGTCCAAATCGGTATGTATCGTAAAACTTTTCGGTAAATACTATTCTAGTTTTCCGTTATTGCACAACTTGCTGGATTAGAAAATAGTAGCACTGAAAGGTAAACATGACAAATAGTTATTTAAAGCGTAACGTGGATAATTTAGGAATTCAGTTCTGACGCATCGTCTGTCGTTCAAACTTTTGTCTCATCCTATCAGAAATAGAATTTATATTCAGGTAAATATTTAGGGATGATTAAATGGTTTCCCCTAAAAATGTGTTCACGATACAATTCAATTTCCAGTTTGATGACCAGGCAGGAGTAGGTACAATAAACGCGTGCAAAATGGACTCAGACAGTAAGCTATTTTTTAGATATTTTTAGGACAAGGCAACTGTACAACTACGAATAGAATTGCTAATCTGTGGGTAAATGTCTCTGCATCATTTGCTTGGTATGAAATGAGGTGGTAGTTAATTTTAGTCTTTACGGTGCATTTTTTGGTTGGCTAGTAACCTACATTTGCTAATAACGTTGTTATTGTAATTCCGTGTTGTAGTGTACTATTAAAGCAAGAGTGGCAAGTACCTAATTAAAGTTAGCACTTGTAAAATAATGTTATTTATTCAAACAAGGTGCGAGTCCCCGAATTCTGTGGTCCATCTTGGCCTATGACGCAGCATGGGTCGCCTGTGAATACGCCAAGTCTCGACTTCGACTGCCAATGAATGGCCTTTCGGGAGAAATTGCATTTGACGCCAACGGATTCCGTCGAGAAGGTGTCTATTTCGGTGTCTCCGCAGTTGCAGACCTGTCTTCGCCTTCCGTCGCCCTTCTTCAACCCTCCACGTGGATCCTCGAAGATGTGATCACCATGATCAGAACGATTGAAGGACAGCACTTAATTACCGACTACGATGTGGCCAAGTCTTCGCTCCTCACCAAAACGGACCTCCTCTACTTAGCAAAGCAAAGCACGGAAAATGTTGGCTGCACAGAGCACGCCCTGGATATTCTGACTCACGACCCTTTCAACCAAATGTCCTACACGTATTTGTTCAAGGAAGAAAGTTTGCCAAATAATTTGCTCCTTCCCAATCATCACGGATTTGGAATTAACTTTCTGTGCACGCACAGAAATAGCTCTGAGAGCCCTGCACAACTAAATGGCACGAAAGAGTCAAAGGCAGATGAGGGCTCCTGCTTCCTCACCACACTGCAAATTGCTTGCACCCCCGGAGGAAAATTCAGCGATCCCATCAGATGCTTCCGCTCCAAATTTCGATTGAGGCAAAAAAGAGATGTGAACTCTCAGGCACAGCAGCAATATCCAGCTTACAATCCTAATAATTACAATCGGAGGCATGACGCTTATAGCAGCAATGTATGGGAACCTCAGAATCAGAAATATTCCAGTCCTAGAGATGATTCACAATCTGCAAACTATTACCAAGCACCTACTCAACAGCAGTATCATGCTCCCCCACCAGATCCTGTAACAATTGGTGGATATGCTCCTCCCGCTCCCGTAACACAGGGTTACGCTTATTCAGTTAGGTAAGATACTATTAATGGCATTAACCTCATTTCTTCTTTTATTATGAACCACACGCACGGTGTCTTTTGATGTCGCTGCGCGCTGTAGTCTGAAATCTCATCTGAAAACTGTTGTGAGTTGTGTGCTATTGCAACAAAAACATTCTCGACTAGGAAAAACGGACATAATATTAAATCTGTATTCCAAGCCATGAAATCAGCTCTTTTATATTTAAGTTGCTTTTTTTGAAATTAGATTTTTATTTTCAACCCGAGCATTTTTAATTATGCGTAGAAGGGTAACACGTATCAATACAATGGCATTTTGGAGGATATGCTCATTTGCAACAATTGAGTCGACAATTTTCCTTCAAGGATAGAAAGCGTCTCATGCCTGCCTAATAGTAAACAACATTTAGACTACATGCGATAGCAGCAGAGTTTGTTCTTGTCACCAGAACATCCCTAGAAAATTGCAGTAAATAGTCGCAAAATATTTCTTTGTCTTCTATCTCCAGGGGATTAATATTTTTCGTTAGAATGCTTTTTGGAGATAATTTGCCGGACGAAAAGTCATTTAAGGATTTTAGTACAATACATTTAATCTGCTAGGGTTGCAAAAAATTTGGGAATTTTGGCTGTTGGAGACCTCCATCTATGTTAATCATTCACCTTCCGCGGATATTATGAACGGGTGTGACTTTGTTGCTGTTATTTTTCAGTCGCCTTGATGTCTCAAATGAGCCGTCCAGTACTCCAGCTGCAGTGACACCCGGACCGGGACCAGGAGCAACAAAATTACCCGAATTGAGACAAATCCTCAAGGCAGCCAAGCCTTTCGTGGGATCCTGTGTCGGGTCCAGTACGGGCTGTGCCATGTGCGTTCTGGTCCTAGGACGACTTCCTTTGGGCGCTGTCCCTGCTGCATGCACCGGGCCTTGCTTTGTGGGCACATTCGGAGGTTGCGGGGCGCTTTTGGGCCGTGTCTTCTCGGAGACGACCGTCATTTGTACAGAACTATTCAAACAAGGTCTCATTGACCGTGACACGTTCATCGCAGATGCAGAATTCGGCCGTAGCATGATGCTTTACTCACCCATGACCCTCAAGGTATCTAATCAAAAAAGTATCAGTAGGATAACAATATTACTTCTTATTGAGTATACATAAAGTAGCTTAAATAAATATGACATTTGCGAATTAAGTAGTAGTCAAGATCTAAATATTCAATTTTTGTTGTCGTTAAAGCAATCCAGAAGTAGATGCTGCTTTTTGGATTTTTACTCACTCTCTTATTTGATGTTCTGCCATTGATTAGGAGTTTTTTCATTATAATTGCTTGAAATATTAACATTTGTAAAAAATCGCTTCCCATTTTTGAGCTTTGTCTAACGAAAGTTTTGTATTTTCAGGGATATCAGATCCTAGCTACGCCGCTTGTGGAGTTGATGAAAGAATCGGAAATTGTGACAAATATTGTGGCATATTTTGCTTTGCCTTGGGCACATCATATAAAGTACTTAATGGGGCGTTCTGAGGAATCGAACTTACTCGGTCAGGCAGTTCACATCGTAGGCTCTCCTTTATGCAAAACAGTTGGATATCTTCATAAACTTTACACTACAAATCAAAACATCCTATCTTATTCCCTTTTCTCCTTCCTTCTACTTGCATCAATTACAATCGCCCTCATTTCCATTCTTAGGAGTAGTATTCAAAAACTAAAATGCAAATCCCGATTATTGTCTATGTTGAACAAACACTTTCATCATAGATGTAAGAATGAATAATTAATTAGTATTATTAGTAGTAGTATTTTTATGACATTATGAAAATCAAAACACAACAAGGCAATTTGCTTCTGACTCAACAACAACAGACATCCTTCGACATTTATCAATCTCTTTGAAGAACACAGACATACATTGCACATTATTCATCTTCGACTAAACGTAAATAATGATCTTTATCTTACGAATGAAATTATACTGCGTCAACTACTATCTGAAACAAATTTTACAATTTGCGTCTATGAATTGACTGCAGCAATGAATTTGAATTATAGTGCATCCTCAGTTAAGAACCCGGTACAAATACTAACTTTAAATTAGTTTTGGTTTAACTGTTGACTGTAGAATTGTCTTTTTGTATAAGAATTATTCCTAATCATTTGTTTGTGCATTCAATAAGTTAAATAGTTTTAGGAAAATAAGATACAGACAGGATTAACATAATATAGACATTGACAGGGTACATTGCACATTGAATAATGCCCACTATACAACTGCTATGCACGACATGAGACGAAACATTTATTTGGTAAATGTACATACTATTCTACAGTTTATAATACATGCTATCATCAGTTGACCGCACCACCAAAAAATATATAGGTCACAATATTTTCACGACAATGACAAATCTCAAATAGCATAACGAAATGAATGGCTATCATGACATGACTATTGATGGACTGATATATTTAAATACCTACTTAAATGATACAATGACTTGAATGCGAATGGGTTTAGCCTTAGCGATAGGTACATTTCATGCTTGTATTGGGTTCGTTTCACTTTACTTTCGTTATAATGAACTATCTTTTTTCACTAGTGCTTTATAAAACTGACTTATTTACTTTTAGATGTAATGCAAGAATTATTTGTGCTGTAAAATTATAAAACGTGTGAATGTAATTTATTTGCTGAAATGCGAGATTAGTTCCAATTCAATGTTATAGTAAATGTTGTTTTACGTATTTATTTCATGAGTTACAAAGGGATAAAATATAAGTTCGTTTTTAAAAAATTGTTATGAATTATAATAAAATATTTACTTTCGTTCAGTTATTCTATTTTCACCAAGCATTTATTTTCTAATTGAAAGAGTTCCATAAAAATGCCTTGATTACCTATCTCGAATCTTTAATTGACATTGTCAATCCACAGTATTTTACCACAAAATGTGGAAAATGTTTTTGTGGCTTAAAAAAGGTCATTCTAAGTGTGCCGTGTATGCATCTATTTACTGAGCAGGAGTTCATTTGGAATAATGCCAAATATTGTACGTAGCTAAATGCATTAATTGGATTAATTATTGTCAAATATCCATTATAAATACCAGTACTTTACGATGCTTTATTTAAACCAGAGGGCCAGAAGCATTTATATTTCTTTAAATTAGTACATTATTGAAATTATGCATATTTATCATACCATTATTTATATGTTTCGGATTGATATACCTATATGTCTATCCCTATCGAACATCACATTTACTATCACGTTTTTAGAATATTTGTCAAGTTTAAGACTGGAAGACGCAATTAAAAATCAAAATCTTTTTATAGAGAGTCCCGGAAAGAATGAACTTAATTATCTATCTACGTTAATTTTTGGTGTATCTTGATCGTGACTTTGCTCATTTGTAACACTCGTTGTAGAAGAAAATGAATTGCTTCAGAGATTTACTTCTGAGCCATCGACCAATCTTGATCTGTACTTCCAGGCAGTCTGAAAAAACCAAATGTCATTTCATTGGAACAACAAATCATTTTGTTCACTTTTAAAAGGTGTAAATCAACTAAACGATTGCAAGAATTCTGTTTTTTGGGGAGTCTTTAAATGAAAGCTGTCGATAAAACTAAAGATTACAAATTGCATAACCAAGCATATCGTTCCATGCAAATAAATAATTTCAAAAAGTACATAATAGTATAAATTATAGAAAAATATCTAGGGGATTTGAAACAAAACCATATCAACAATTCTTGTAAAAATGAAATAATACCGTGAAATCAACAGGTATTCCCTTTTTAGCTGCTATTTCTTCAACTTCTTTTGCAATGTTTTCTTGTGTTGTTCCACGGACGTCTATATAATTGCACTCCGAAGCAGCATAATGACATGAAATAGCTTTTCGGAAGCCCTGTTCAGATAAAAATTACATTTTGTTAACCTATCATCATAAATTAATGGAGGTGTGGAAATCTTCTTCAGAAAAGAAACGTTTTTGTTACCTCTGTACGATTGGCACCAGATCCGTGAATCAGTATTGGATGAAAAAATACAGTGTCGCCCTTTTCCATAGTCAAATGTACCCTGTGGTGACCATCATATCCAACTATTCCATGATATGCTTTATTAACTCCGTTTTCCCATGAAGGATACTCGTGGGGAAGTAAAGCTCCTTTGTGGCTTCCTGGAAGCACTACTAAACATCCATTTTCTCGAGTCACCTTTTCCATGGCTGTCCATGAACAAACAATTTTGTCTGCCGGTCGAAAAGGAAAGTAGTGCAAATCCTATAACATGAAAATAATGTATGGAAATACAAAGGATGTAACGTGGCATAGGTGGTTTAATATTTATTCCAATAAATAGAATCTACCTGATGAAGCGGGTGACGGGACGTTTCATTTCCATCATCTGGAGGTTTATTAATGAGCATAGTGTGCATAGCCATGATGTTTGGACCCGTAACGCATTTAACAATATCGACTAGCTACAACAAAAGAGAAAATATCAAGGAAAATGAAATTATCTTTGTAAACGGATATTTGGGGACAATTTATTCTTACTTCTGGTAAGGCACAGTAGCCAAACAAAACATCGTCCCACATAAAATCTTGGATTTTGTTATAAAGGCGTTCTCCTGTTGCTCCAGCTTTGGCTAAAGATACATCTTTCATTAAAGTGATTCGGCCTTTGTTCACATTTCCGGCACAAATGTCTGTAAATCTTTGGCTGCAATTAATAAATAATTGTTTTGTTTTATTTGGGAGATTTACTAATTTCGTATCTGCAATTATTATGCAATGTAAATATTTAAGTGGAGAATGCATGGTCCTTATTACCATTTCCATGAGAGGGGACTATGAATTTATTTTTTCTGAATCGGAAATGTAATTTTAAAAGGTAGGCTACAATTACTATCATTTTAATGTAAACAAGGTAATTATCTACCAGTAGATATCCAGGAGATGATGAGGCACCAGATTTCTAAACACAATATATCCATTTTCTTCATAGAACTCTCTTTGTTCTTCGGTTAGCCGAGGGTTATCCAAAGTAAATCTCAAACGTTTTCCGCTCTTAACAAATTCAAATGCAATTTATTATTGAAAAAGATTGCTGCAGGAAATAGGATGGACTATTAATATGTAAAATATAATAAGATTTACATTTGAGACCCTTGATTTTCCATCGGCTAAGTGGCCTTTGATAACGGTCAATCGCTGCGCCGTAGAAGACATTCTGGCTAGTAAGATTAAAAGTAGGATTAATGCAAAAAGACAGAAACTACTATTTATTAGTTCAGTATACTTAATGCTACAAATCTACAAGCTAAAGATGAAGATGTAACTCACATGGTAATAACAATCTTTCTTGCCTGATTGATAAATAGCAAATGTTGCAATAGTTTTCAGAATAAACCAAAGATGAATAATTTGATTGAAACAGTAAAACTGAAAATTATTATTGCGCATATAAAGCATGAATTGGATTCATATGAATAAGCCATGGGAGTATGCATTCATATTAAATTCATCCAATGATACATCAACTGAATAAGATATGTTTTATCGAAGATAAACTTATCTCCCTCTTATATAATACACATATGAAGATGATAACGGATGTTATATAAATAAACTATTTTATGTATATAGTTACTACGATGCTGTAAGATATATTAAAAATGTATTAAGTAAATTTACGTTTTTTCATCTAAATAATTTGGCTAATACTCGTTATTTTCCTGCAACACTGAATACGTACTGCATTGACTATCTATATCTATCCCAAATTGATACAAATATTATTTATCATCGACAATTGCTAATGTTTTCCTCCTATGTCATGTGAAAGTAATCGAGTCCAAAATCCATTAACCTGACGGATGAGAAAGAAATAACTTTACATAATGTGTTATTGTATGCGCTGACTAAATGATAAATGTTTTAAGATTACCTTTTGTTATTTCCCAAATCTGTAATATGAAGAGGACGTTTATAGATATTTAAAATGACATAAAACGTACGGAGTGTCAAATATCATTTAATTAAATCTGAGGTAATAAAAAGGAAACAACTGCATGAACAGCAGAATAGAATTTACGTGAAGAATAGCACTTGACTCGTAAACAAGTTGAATAAATATCGCAGAAATACTCCAGTTGTTGTTGCTCAGAGAATTGACTGTGTGATTGTGTGTGATTTGAGTCGTGAGTGTGAGTGAGTGGCTATGTGGTAAGTGGGTATGTATATTATATATGCTACAGCAGACTGATACGATGTATATACTGCATATCACTCTAAAGTCAATATGAATATGTATATAAGCATAAAACGAGTGTGTGAAAAAGGAGAGGATGGCCATGACATGATAACTTATAGTATTATATCACTTATTACAAAATGCTTACTTTGCAGTATAAATATAATTGTTCATCGTTCATTGCATATGAATAAAGAATTTTCGTAGGGAATAAGGAACGTTATTGTTCATTGGATGTTCCTTTGCTGGTGATAATAATCAGAGCAGGCAATTAAACTTGGTAATGTTAGGCAGCATTATATTTCATACTTGGAAAGAAGAATGGTTTCAGTTATCCCATAGCTCAAGCTGTGTAAATCTGTAATACACCAGTGCAGTAGTAGTGCAATGTTTGTAGTACAGCTTGGCTTAATATGCACGTTCACAAGTTAAATGCATATCTAGTTGTAAAGATTTTCTAGTGTCTGCGTTTATCAGCTATGTATGGATGGATACCGACCAAAACTGTCTCTTTGTGAATAATAAATCTATATCGAGTAGTTAAAAAAGGGAGCCTTGTCTAAAACTGAAGATGAACCAATTGTTGTTGCTTTAATTCCATACCTGTAATTTTTAATCATGCATACAATTTTACATTTCCCTTCTTATTTGAATAATTGTATTGCCCATTATGAATGAAATATTTTATTTAATATTTTACACAAAAAAAAAGATGCAAACTTTTACGGCAGTTGTGTGTAGCTATCCATGTTTCCGTATTTTGTAATGCCAGCCACAATATGTGCATTGCGACACTTTCAAGCCTCAAATTCCCTCCGGTGTACATATCGACATATTTATGCGTTGGATTATGCTATTTATGTCATATTAAAGTGTCTGAAAAGGTCATATTATACATTTATGGGGACTAACAAAGCTCATTTATTAACAATTTCTTATAATTCTACTTTTACAACACTACACCAAATCATTTATCAATATTCCCTCTTATTATTATTATTCCTAATACATTTCCGCTTTGAACATCAAAATTCATTCGTTAAGGACGCTCTATACAAACTGGTCGAATTTACCAATACTATAAATGAACTATGACAGTTTTACAGGAATAGTAACGAAAGGACATATAGTAAATAAACACAGTCTGTACCGCTAACCTGTTCAACATATACGAATTTTGAATTGTGTGTCGTTCTTTCGTTGTGTTACGCGTAATTAGGATTCAAATTTTATTCGGTAGTTTCTTAATCAAAATTGGAAATCGGACTGACCAAAATGATCTGTCTTTTGGCCAGAGATTCTTAATAGGTTTACCGAGGCCAGAGGGCGCACAAATTTTCTACTTTGCTTTTGAAAAAAATGTTTTTCGTCCATTTCTTGGTCGAAATTTAAAAAAAAACAGCCTTCTGGCCTGCGTGGATACCTAATCTTCATTTTTTATGCGCAAATGGCCTGATTGACCCTAAACTGTTTCGAGTTGTGTGAGAAGTTGAAGTTCCAAAGCCAATGTATTACGTTCGCTATAGATTGTCCTTAACTTTTGCTTTTAAATACTTCTAAACTTTTACAACATCACAGGAATCATTTAATAATAGTATTTGTTAGTATACTTCCACAATTGTATCAAAATTCAAATTTTAACATTTGCCTATAACTATTTTCCATACAACACCACATAAACTATTTATTAATATTTCTGATTTCTACCCTTCCACAATAGTATTTAATTCATTTTTAGCTTTTGCTTATAACTATTCTCAATACAGAAACCATTTCTAAATTATACTGATTACTACCCTTCCTCAATAGTATCAAAATTCATTTTTTTAAAAACTTTTGCGCATAACTATTCTCTATTCAACAGCACAAGAACCATTTATCAAAATTCCATTGTAAACTTTGGATTATACTATTCTTCTGTGTCCTTACTACAAGAGCCATTTATTAATATTCCTGGTTATTACATTTCCCAAAACTATGAAAATTAATTTCTCTTAACTTTTGCTTATAATAACTATCTTCTCTATACTATCTTCTCAATACAGCATCACATTTACAAAATTTTGCTTATAACTCTTCTTCTATTTTATATGTAAACATAAAATATGCATTGCTCAAACTATTAAATCATTGCTCGTAGTACAACAACAAAAGTCGTTCATAAGCCACAATAACTATTAGGTATACTACAAAATCAATCCCCATTATTCATTTGTATACGTAATTCAATGTGGCAAAGAGAAGTATACAATTAACCTGGACGTCCACCTTCATGCATATTTCGGTGGATGCGAAGACGAGAAAGCGATTCCTGTAGATTTTCCACGGGGGAGGATCCTGGTGACGTAGCATGGTCCATTAAGGAGCTGTCCTCCGACGATTGCCATCCAGATATGTCGGTATTTCCAGAGAGTCCTACGTTTCGGGACTCGGGTCCAAGGGATGAAGATTCATTTCGTTGCTGTGAATGAGGAACTGGAACGTTTGAGTTGGGCTGCATCATTCCATGATTATAGCTCATGCCAGAGTTGTAGCTCATTCCCTGGTTGTAATAGCTCATTGGGAAATTGTTCATCTGGTAAGGCATCATTGGAAAGAATGGCAGCGGCCCATTTTGAAGAAGATATTGGTTGTTGTAATTTCCAATCATTGGAGGTTGAACAATGAATGGATGTACAAAAGGGGGAGGTTGAAAAGGAAAGTATCCCGGAGAAAAGAGCTGAGGGGCCATGTAAGGATTCCAGCCCTGTATTTGCATCAAAATAATACATTTATGAATTGTTACAATAAAGCATTAAAAAGAATTTCGTAATTTAAAAAGTTAATCAAATCTGTAACTTACAGGGTACACGTTTGCATTCAGTTGGCCAGCAGACGAAGCAGAATGGTAATTGGAGACCCAAGTAGCAGAATTGCAGGTAGTGTCTTGATTTTCAGGCCTCTCAGGTGACTTTTCATTAGTTGCCTTAACCTCGACAGTCTTCCAAAATAAAAAATAAAGCAAATTAATAAGTTACGTTGAGTCATGAGCATGTTAAACGGGATTTTTAATGAGAATTAGACTGAAACACAAAACAATGCAATTGTTGGCCCTACCTTAGGCGGATTATTCATTTTGGAAGTTTTATTTTCCGGAGATACAGATTCAGCAGTAGCGGGATTACTTTTCTCAGTTGTATTTCTAAACGCTCCAATAATTCTTTCAGCCAGTTGGTTGACAGTTCTCATAGGACAATAGTAGAGTCCTCTTTTACCCTAAAAAATAGTTAATGCAAAATCAAGCACTTGATAAAAATGTTCAAATGATAATTGAAAGAAACACTATATATCGCAGTCAAATAAGTGGTTTTATAAAATAAATATCAATTAAATTTTACCCTTTTATTATCTGAATGATAGTCACAACCCTGTTGAGTTTCCTTAAAGGGGCCCAAAATTAGTAATTTCAATGCTTCTTCAGATGTCACCAAATGATCGTTTCCGCAAGAGTCTTTCGGCAAAATTTCCTTTGCTAACTGAGTCACCAAATACTCCAGTGGAATAACTGTGTAGTTGAACGATTTAAAATCTGCACAGAATAATAAAAACACATATAAACTCTCTCATACACAGTTGCAATGATTTTAAATAAATTTTTGATGAACAGGGGATTATATACCTAATGCACAGAACCCTTTGAAAATGCTATTCAAGTTGCAAGTTACTGTGCGAAACTCTGATTTCCGACAGAAAAGAAGAGTGCGCTCTCCTTCTCCTCTCCCAAGCTGATACTAAAGAAGAAAACAATATTCAATTTATTACTTCCAAGACAAGAAAGAATAGAAGTGTAGCCACGTAGATCGTAAAATATTATTATCGTATCATGTTACTTTCGCTTGAATGTAAAAATAAAAAAGAAACATAGACTAAAACTGATAATAAAATCAATACATTAAAATGCATATCTATTTCTTTGTAATAAAGATAGGTGTCATTACCACACTCAAAAATTGACTAAATGTAATTTGATTTTACCCTTTTGCGAAACCAGTTCAATGTCCAAACTGTATGCTCGTAGTTTTCCTCTTCATCCTTTACAGGTGGGAGCTCCAGCAGCATATTCGCACTGTCCGAAGAAGCTTTTGGTATTTTTCTTCCTACAATGACACATTTGATTAAATAGTGAATACACTTTAAAATATTCAGTAAAGAATTAAATTAAAAATGTGAAATAATATAATTTTTGATTACCATGATTGATGTAGGTAGTGAGTTTTCTTATAATTCCAGATTTGATAGAAAAGGCTAATAAAGCCAATTCGCCAGGGATCATTTCATCCTTGGATTCTGGGTTTGAAATCGCACTCATGTTGATGAGAATAGCAATGGCATCTGAGGCAGAAGGTGCTTCATACAGAAAAGCTTCAACGTGAGCAGCGTAAAAAGCGTCCATGGCTTGCAATTCAATCGACAGTGTCAGCTCGTTCCGCCCTTTCTCAGTCTCTTTGTTTTCTTCCCTAAAATAGCATACGTTTTATGAAAAATGAGACAAAGAGTACAATATCAGTAAATAATGCACATATTTCGAAATAAAATTGCAATTAATTATCAATAATACAAAATAATAAAACTTACTGCATGCGTCTGAACTCCATGTCCCGATGAGCCAATGAGAAAGCCAAGACAATTTTGAGTTTTGAATGGCACGAAGATATTCGTTTGAAGTTGAGATCAAGAGCTCCAGGACCCTCCCTGACCGCGTGACTTGTGCGTGCCAAAGAAAAATTTCAGTTTTCAATTTTGAAATGACTGCTTGGAGATTCAGAGTCAGCGTTGAAAGTTGAGATCAGGAAAACCAGGAGAGGGCCGTATGACTTGCTTAAAAGTCTGAGACAGAATGAAATGAAATTGATCGGGAGAGCCTTTTTATACCCGGGGAGCTCTTTGTCACTTTTTTGGACTTGCGGGGACAGTTCTACCCTAATGTAACAGTCAGGCGCAGACTTAGCGCTGACGTTTGTCGACGTCCAGACTCTTCATTTTAAGAGCTTGGTTTTCCATGATGATTCGTAGAACAAAGGATACGAAAGGGGATCAACACTACCCGGTACTAAATGCTACCCAGAATATAAAACTGGCTAATTCTGAACGTTTTAGTATTGAAAAGTGACTGGAGGTGCTTGATGGCGAATGGAAACCAAGACGACAGAGAGGCGTCTTTTTTTATTGGATGTGAAATGGTAATGCCTTCAATTGTCTCTCCGGAGAATACGTTATAAATGCGTACTCACTAGGGACGTTAAGGAAATTATTATAATATTTTCCTTTGTTCTAAACTCAAAATGCTAAGTAGGCAAGGATGCTACAATTTATATAATAAAGTATTTGTAACCTTCCAATCGATCCCCTACCTACATATCTTTGAATTAGTATTTATTAATTGGCAGCGTGCAGATGAAAGATTCATGCAAAATTCCCATAAGGTTTTCCGGTAACTTCTAGATTTCTCGATTATGATCAAATGAATTTTTGTTCAGAATTTTTAGACAAATCGTACAAGTCTTCAGGTTACGGAGATGCTTTTCGCATGTTTAAGCAATTTTTTTTAAAATTCTTAAGGGCCGAAAACTATTTTTGAAAAATGAAACATGCAAAAGAGTAGCAGCTCGTTTGGGACTCCCTCAAAAGTCAATCCTTAGCTGTGCGTGGTTCCATTAAACTAACGTGCAGACGAAGAGCCCAACCAAAGGGATAATCGTATACCTTGTCGCCCCATCTAGACGTGTGCAACCTGCCAATGGCAATAGCAGCATAAAACTGAACGATTTCGCGTATTTTGGTGTAAACACGGATTTTTCTTAATTGTTAAATATCTTTTACTTTCAAAGACCAATAATAGTATTTAAATTTCTGTTTACAGCAGAAAGTATTACTGCTTATTTCATTCCAAGAAGTGTACGACGAAGTGTATATATTTTCCAAGACAATTTGCCATCACTGTGTATTTGTCATGCGAAAGGATGGGGAATGGGATAATGATATAAGCAGTCTCAAATATCTCAGTTATTTGAAAGTCAAATAGCAATAATAATAAACAAAAGCTCCGTGTACACAAAACAATACTAAATCCTTAAATTTTATAAACTAATATGATTGAATTTGTAGATATGTTCGTTAGGTAACAGGAAGATTCCATGTATGTTATTATTTATCTTAAGGTTTGTCAGGGTACTTGGGTATTTTCCAATGTCCAATATTTAATTTTCCGTGTAACTCAAAAACGGATGAACAAAAAAAGTTCCCGTTTCCACCACCCATTCCTCCAGGATCCTGGAGGGTCAAACAGTTTTAACTTTTTGTTAGGGTCATATTTGGGGGCAGCAGGATTTTTTTCCAAAATATTTGGAAAAAAAATCTTGTGACCCCAAACATGACGAATGGGCAAAAATATAAATCCTTATGACCCACCAGGATCTTGGAGAAATGGTTGGTGAAAACGGGAACTTTTTTTGTTCATTAATTTTTGAGTTATGCGGGAAATGGCTGGAGTTGGAATTCGGCAATACCTACGTATCTTGACAAACCTTAAATCGTATTATCGCGAACTTCAGCACAGTCAATTTAAAATTGTTACGCATTTTTTGCAGAATCTCTCAACTAAAAAGTACTAATAAATTAAAAATTTTGCTTTCTATTTCGTACATAAATATAGAATACATAGATTGCATTATCATCCTCTTTATTTATTTGCTTATTTATTTATTTGCTATCTATATTAATATAAAGAATAAATATAGAATAATAAATATAAATCATTTAAGCTCAACTAAAAGTTGACAACGTTTACAAGTTGAAAGTTCATTTAGAACATAAATAAACATTTCACTTTTTAGTTGCCAGCTATGGGATTTTGAATTTAGAACAAAGGAAAATATTTTGTGAAGCATCTCCAGGATGCACGTTTGCAGTGGAGCACCTCTGGACAGACAAATTAAGATATTATTATTTCACAAGGAAAAACGCCTCTGTGCTGTCTGTTTCCATTTTCCCTTTAGCATTCACCAACAGGTTCCTGCAATCGTTTTCCATACAAAAACGTTTTTTCCTACTGTACCTATTCAAATGTATCGCTTTTCCGCCCATCAGTATCAATTCGGCAAAATCTTCTACCAAAAATCTTCAATTAATTGTTCATGTTAATTGTTTGTTTGAGTAGGTATTTATTGATTTTATTTATTTTTGTCTTGAAAGCATCTTCCTTTTGAAGCAGTAAGGAGAGAGATGACTTTAATTTTCACTGATCTGCAGATAATAACCTATTTCATTGTTTTACTTCGTTCTGAATTCAGAATGCTCCTAACTGGAAACTACAAAGTAAAGCGTTTCTTTCGGTGGTAAGGTAACTCGTAAACGAACGTTTAGCCTATCGCCAATGTTGTATAAAGGTACAGCTTAGTTAGTTTAAAATCAGAGTTATGCCATAAAATATTAACTGCTACACTAATGCAGTGCAGCTTATTTTGCTTGAATAGAAATTATAGTTGACCAGTAATATTTTTGTATAGTGATCAAATTAATGCAATTTAAACTATTCTTGTGAATAATGTAGCTTTTTGTGCATGGCAAATTAAGCAAGAGGCATTAAGATTAATTCAATAAGAAAACGAGAAACTAACACTAAATATGATGATAAAATGTGAAATGATGATATAATACAATGCAATGTGGATATATGTAGGTAATGAAAAGCAAAGATGTTCATTTGTTGCTTGTTGGTGCATTTATCTAATGGGAATCTGCAAAAAAATGTAGAGCAATTTTAAATAGGCTTTGATGAAGTGAACATTATATGTAAAGTAGAGTAGACACGGGCGCAGACAGATACTACGTACGACACGACCATTAATGCACCTCACATAATATACCTGTTAGACCTTTCTGTAGGTTTAGTAATCATAGTATGAACCTGGAGAATTAAGTGTGTCTTGATGTACATAGACTGTTGTTATTAAATATTGTTCTTTGACTTTCAACTGACATTGAGACTACTTACACGATTCTCCCAACGTATATTATGTTTGCAGGTCAAAAGCAATGACACAAGCAGTTTTAAAAATACATATACACATCACACATCATATCACATCCATTTCAAGACATTCACTAGCTATTGCAATATACTCGTACGAAGAAGACAGCTACTGAGCTGAGTATTCAGCAAACAGGGCATGCAGATGCAGGGGAGAATGTCCAGTGAATTGAGGCACCGGACATTGGACGCAAGAATAAGCAAGAGGCAGGCGGCAGGTCATCATCGGACTCTTTTTCTACACTATGCACTATCAGAACATTGTTATATACACTATATGCGTGTTAAATGACAAGACTACTTGCTATAAGAAATTATAAGGATTTTATATGCAACTGGAGGAACGCATAGGAGTTGGCACAGTGCATATATTATTATTTTCGAAGGGTTAAGGTTAAATAAAGGGCATGCAAAAGTACAATTCACATTTGTTCTTAGTGAATATAAAGCAACCATGCCTCCATTTTATATATCTACAGAATAGGTCTAGTAGTTGGATCAAGTGCCTCTCCCATGTATTGATGATTACTTTGACAATCTATAATAATAATTACTTATTGCTTATTACTACAGTTTAACCTTTTAAAGTTCACAGTGTCAGTGTATATTGTTGAAGTACCTACGTATCAAACTACGTAGTAAAAGTAATCGAAGAAACTGAAAATTCCGACTGGATTTCAGTTTCTAAAGAATCGGCCACTATCTGTCAGATCATCAGATTCACCGAGGAGGTGATAAAGTGACCTGATAGAATATACTTTTATTCCTGTTCCTTTGAAGGTTAGTTGATTTACTTGGATTACCATTATTATTTATTTGCTGGAATGACTTTAGATATTTTTAGAGGAGACCGAAAGGCTAGCTTCCTCTATTGTGTTGTATCTAGATAGCGTCTGGATGTCTGAACTTCCGATAAGGCACAATGCTCTTCAATTAGACAAGTGGAATAAATACGCAGATTGTCATTGTTTAACCTTCTCATGAAAATGAAACCGAAGCCAAATTGTAATGACCAATGGGAGTGAAACAGAAGTATGGCTTTCGCCTAAGGAGGAGGGGTTATCGGAGAGATTAAATGATGTTGCAATGACCTCGGAGCGTCTTTACAGGCAAAACAATAGAATTTTGTTTTTCCTTTGCCTTTTATCATGACATTTTGGACAGTTTCTACTTATAAAGCCTGTAATTTAACAATCGGAAAATCATTTCGATCGGAGACGCTAACCAGGACGCTTGCTTTTCATTCTTCTTGTTCCAGTAAACTTATCAATCAAATTTCAAAGAATTTTCAAAATTATTCTGCATTTTTCGACGGTAAGACTTCGGTAAGTACCTGGAAATCTTTCTCCAGCACTTAGAAAATAATACCCCGAAAATTTTGGTAACATTTCCGATTCGCAAATGTGTGTTTCTCCCGTATATTTTCATCAGGATTGTAGACTGTCTACTGCCTAAATAGACCAGTTGCAGAACTCTTTAAATTCTGTATTCCCACTGTATTTTTAGTTTCTAAAAGCGTGCTAATGGCAAAAAAGCTCGGTCCAACATGAAAAAGCGATCGATCGCCAGTTCTGCACCTCGTCTATTCCATCATTTTAATTACTGACATAATAACCTATTCTCTTTTATTGTTTGCTTAGAAGAGTGCAAACAGCATAAGCTGATGGATTTAAACTCGGATTCCTCCGTAAATGGAGATGGACAATCTTCCAACTCGTGCGCTGAATGGACCGCGACCGTAAGCATTAGTATATAATTCCCATAAAGAAATTGCTAACATATTTTCTCCATACCTGACGTGTTAATACCAACATACCTAGGTAGTTGTAATAAAATGCATAAATATTCGCTTTTAATCTCTTACCAGTATATACTTATTTGCAATTAAACATTCAATCTAATTTAACAAAAGGTTAACCTCAACCTTTGCATAGAAAATGACCCAATAAACCATTATTATGGTAGATATCGTTGTTTAAAAGCGTCATTTTACTTTGTATACTTTTTCAGTCATTCAAAATAGTTTGTACATTTAATTAAATTACAGGTGGGTTCTACGGATTTTGTGCATCCATTTTGGAGAAATACGGAAAAGACAAACGCGCTAAAATCATTATGGCCACAGAGCGATGCCGTTTACAAAGAAGATATCAGCCGACGTAGTCCTCCAGGGTTTAGTAGAAATAGCTTGCTGTTTAATTCGGATGCGTTTGTGCCGTATACCAATTATCAACTCAAATCGGAACGCTCTACAACGCCCGACTACAGCAATTTTAACATAGACGCCGAAATTTGTGCATTCAACAATTTTCATCTTGATGCTCAAGACAACTCGTC
>JAAAYG020002265.1:3669-31355 GCA_009936455.2 Tomocerus minor
AGTAGTAGTAGTAGGTAATATAGAGGGTTTTGGCCCCAATATGCAATATTTAGCACGTAAGGCAAAGTATGACAAGAGGAGATGTCCGTAGGATATCATCTGGCTGACGGATGGACTTTTGCTCCTTACTTATTACATCCATCCATTACATAGACACAATCCTTTTCCTATAATAATACTTTATAATATTAGAGTAGTAGAGATAATAGGAGTATGTGTGTGTGTGTGTGTTTGTGTGTGTGTCCATTAAATGTTTGCGATATGATAAGTTACAGCTCTTTTTTGCAGTCCACTATTTAACAAAGCTCTTATGTACAACAGCTCTATATTTTATATATACGTTCTCTCTCGCTTAAATGTGTGATGCATGCATGTACTTTTATTTGTGTTTAAGGAAATTCTCAGTATGCAAGTAGCAAATCCTCAGTTAAGCCTTTTGTTACACGATGTGATACGTTTACTTGTGTTTCTCTCTATATTTTATGTGTGTGTGTGTGTGTTGTGTGAGTGAAACGGAACCAACCTGATTTTATGAAATATAACTGTACTGCACCTTTACACTTGCCTTTTGCCATTTACCTCTCTCTCTCTCTCTTGTCATGCTCTGCATTTACTAATACACACAACAAGGGCTAAAAACTCCTATAGATACTACTTATTACTTTACTACTACAGAAGTACAGATATTAACATCTGCATTTAGGTATTTAGCTTTTATTCATGCATATAAACACCTTTGAGTCATAGAATGGAATATTTTTTGCATGAGGAATTAATGCCATTCTGTCTGTACTTTTATTGTACGTACACGTAGCAATACATTTCAGAATTTTATATCATATCGCACATTATCAAGTCAATGAATAATTTCGACAATTCACAGAATGCGACGAAAAACTTCAACGAAAGTTATTATGTCACTATTGAATTCTATAAATACAGTGAAAGATTAGTGTAGGGCTTTGTAAATAGAATATGTGTAATAGCAGGAGGAGAATTTACGTAAAAACGCAAACTGTCAATTACCCCCAACTAGCAACATAACATGCACTTCTTTTTTTTGTGATAGTGATAATTAATTTGCTACATAATATTGTGTGTCAGTATTACGGTAAAACAACAGAGTTCTTTTTTTGCAATCTTTTTTTATGTATACTTTGAAATTAAAATAAGTGAACTTGCTTAGTGGGAACTGCTGCTGTGGGAAATCTGTTGAATGTAAATTCAGTTGGTAAATCCTAGGACATTTGTGTATGTGTGTGACTTGTGTATATATGCATGCAGAATTAATTAATTAGTAATAAAGATTTCCTATTATGAGCTTGAACTATTTACTAGATGTTATTAGGGGAAAGAATGTTATTATTGTTAGAGGAGAATCAACCTCCACCATGGACTGACTTTGTGCAGCGTGATAACATTTAGATAATTAGACGTAAGTAGTTGAAGCTGATCGTTGTCTATTTGTCAATGAATGAGTCAGAGAGTTAACTAACCTACAGGCAGGCACCAACCACCAACCTTTATGTATCCGACTACGTGTGAAAATTGAGAAAGAATTGTTTTTTGATGTTAGTTAGTAAGTAGTGGCTACAAAGGACTCACTCACTCTTTGCTCCTTTAACTCATTCACATTAGATGGAACACAGACAGACAGACAGACAGACAGACAGAGAATGGAGAACAAGAGATGAAATGAGTGTCAGTCACAGGAAGTGTGCGGTTATGTTGTGCCATTAAGTAAACTGCTGAGTACATTAGGTAGCACTGATTATAATAGCATAATAAAGACTCTAACCTTATTTTTCTATTGTCAGCCAGTGAATCTAGTTAACTTCTGTTGTTGGCCACTGAGCTAATTCATTCCTCCGTTCTCTTTATTATCATAGCATTATCTACACTTACGATATTCTCAGTTTTCAGATATTAGACTGACAACAACTAACTCCTGTCATTTCTATTTCAAGGTGAGGAATTGTCAATAATGTAATCATCAAGATAGAGACACACAGCCGACCTTTGAACAAATTGCAACCAAAACCAAGAGCCTATATCTCCAAATTCCCTAGCGCCTTTCATACACCACGAAAATCAAAGGCAACCCCAAGGTATTGTCTTATTATTTTACAACAACCTTATAAATTCTTTACATCATCACAACTTCACAATCTTTTTCCAATAGATTTCAATATTTTTTTTGTATGTATATGTATATTTATGTACTATATACATATACAATCCACATTTATTAATTGTGATTATATATTGACTGTAAATTATGCAAAAATGCAATATAATTAGAATTTGAAACTCAGAAATACAAGTAGGTAATAATGAAAATCATGGAAATGTAAGAGTACTTTACTACAAACCTTTTCTATAGGGAGTTTTTTTTTGATTTGTTGTTAAAATCAATTCAATGAATGAATTGCAAGAGATTTTTAAAGAATGACTACGGGCCATTGATATAAAAGTCAAGATAGGTCAAGGATAGTTATCATATTTCTGGACGCGTGATGCATGTTAGCATAAAGGAGACATTGTGTCGTCACTTAGAATTAGTAGTGTCAACTCCTTTGCTATTTCACTCCTCATTTTATTGAGAGCGAATTTGTTTAACTCTTTATGGAAATGAATGACTCTGTCTGTCTGTCTGTCTGTCTGTCCTCCTCAATTACTTCAGTCATTCCTGCACAATAAAGTCAGTCATTGCTGCCAATCAAACGTGGAGTCACGTCAAAAGATTCACTTCTAACTGTAGTACAGTTTCTCTTTATGGAAATTAGACTCCCTCTTCTGTCTGTCTGTATATGTTCCCTCTCTGTTACATTCGTTTACAATGGTTTATTCATACTTCCTTTTACAACGAAATAGACGCAGAATATTTTGTAATCCTTCGTAATTTTGTGTAGTTATATTTATAGAATATAAATCTTTTTGATTAAAACAGAAATATGTTTGTATATGTACATAGCATAATGGCAATATCAATTCCAAGTTGACTCATTTTGCAAATTAAATTGATTCGTGGCAGGCATAAATAATAACTATGTTGTCTGTAGCATGAATTGTTAATAAAACATAATGTTGAACATGTAGGATGAGCGTCAAGGCATAGGTACACAAATAGATATCTTTGTTTGCATGGAGTTGCTCAATGAATTCAATATGAGGAATGGTCATAAATCCAACAAGCACATTAATCATTCATAATATCATAATATACGGAACAACATGATTTTCTACGCATTGCTAGCTGCCTCAGAAGGTTTGTCGTCATTTCGTCATTGCTAGATAAACATAATTACGCCATTGGGTCGTTGCTTTAACACACATACAGGCAGCAAAAGAGTTTTATATAAAAAAAAGTAATAATGTTTGGGTGTCGAATGGACAATAATAATTGAGGAATGTAATTGTGGAAATGTAGACAGGGCTGAGTACATGAGTAGTTGGGTATTTAGTGGTTCAATGCCAAAATGAATGCATGGTTAGATTTCTTGATTGCATTTATGGATAAAGATAAAGAGCTCTGGAGAATAAAAATGTTTTCTATGGAAATCCTTAAAGCTAAAGGAATAAAGTAGTTTTATATGTCTAGTGAGTACTAGTGAGTAGTATGCATGGGAGGGAGTGAGTTGAGTGTGTGCACAAGGGAAAATAAAAATGTTTTGTCCTATTAAATCCTTTAGCGATTGTAAGTAGAGAGAGTTTTACTTGTGTATTTTGTAGTGCTAGAGCTGGAGCTTAATAGCTTAGATGTCAAAGTTGTTCTTTGTTTGCATGTGTGGAGTGCTATTTCTCTAGAAAACAATAGTGTTATCTTTATTGACATTCTCTAGGTCACACGAATCACACTGCATTATGTTTTTACACTTCTAATACACAAAGAAAGTTTTTACTGGGCATTATTAATCCATGTAGATCCTAACTCTGTAGCATAGTAAAGTTATAGTAGTAGTAGCTATATACATGGCCGTATTTAGAACGCAGTTTCGGGGGGGGGGGGGGGGTCAAAGCCAAACTTATTTTATTACAATAATATTGAACGCTCGCGAAAAATTTGCGTATTTTTCCAAAAAATGATGAATAATATCTCATTTTGCGCGAAACGTGGAAAATTTTGCGTATTTTTCCAAAAAATGATGAAATGTATCTCATTTTGCGAGAAACCCGGAAAATTTTGAGTATTTTTCCAAAAAATTGTGAAATGTATCTCATTTCGCGCGAAACGCGGAAAATTTTGCGTATTTTTCCAAAAAATGATGAAATGTATCTCATTTTGCGCGAAACCCGGAAAAGTTTGCGTATTTTTCCAAAAAAATGGGGAAATGTATCTCATTTCGCGCGAAACGCGGATAATTTTGCTTATTTTACCAAAAAATAATGAAATATATCTCATTTTGCGCGAAACGCGGAAAATTTTGCGGATTTTTCCAAAAATTTCCTTCTTTTCTCGCATTTCGTGGTGGGGAGGGGGGCATTTGCCCGGTATGCATGCCCCCCTGAATACGGCCATGGTTATATATAGGCATGATAATAATAGGAAATTAATGTCGGGCAGGAGACATATGTCCAGGTAATTCTCTCTCAACAATTTCCCATAGCTCTTTATGATTGTGTAGCATTAAGGAAAATCCATATTCTGTTATTCTACTATGCCGAACACTGGAAATGTGATGGACATGAATTAATAAAACGTTTTTACATGGCTCTCTTGTCTTTCTTTCTTCGGCCTGACATTCTGTTTTGCATTATTAACGAGAATCTCTTTTTTTTAAGGCTGAGCTGGCTGCTGCAGAGGAACGGAGTGAAGTGAACTGCTCACTTTTTGTGTCTCTCTTTTGGGATGCTATCAAGACAACTACGAAAAGAATATTTTAAGATCTTGACATTGGAAGTGCCCCGCCCACCCACCAGTGACTTACCTTTATTGCCTTAACTGCTCCAGAAACACGGACAGACAACACGCCAATAAAACAATCCTTTGTCCTCCACTCTTCCTCTCGGAATTTTAACTTCACATCCGTGGCATTCCTTTTTATTTCGAGCAGCAGACGATCTAATTGTTGAGTGGAGTGAGAGGGAGCGGGAGGTTCGTACGTGGCATTGGAGGAGGAAGAAGAAACTGAGCCACGAGCCAGTCAGCTGCGTTGGCAGTGTAATCCCATTCAGCATTGAGGGTAAACGGAATTCCACATTTCCTTTTGGGGCCACTTTCCGACTGCCTGAATGGTGTTTGAAGGCTCCTTGGAGCCGAAGCAAAACATTCTCGATGAGCTTTCTCTTGTAAGTACATTTTCTCTTCACCCATATACTTTTCTACTATTAGTTTAATTATTATGCGCGTTTTTCTATCAATCTCAATTATTAAGAGGGAATTTTAGTTTCACTACAGAGAAAAACTAAAAGCTGCGCAAGTTCCCTCTTTGTTATATTTCCTTCGTTTACAAACGGTTTATTTATGCTGGAAATTATCAATTTTATGAATGGAAAATCATGTGCTCTGTAATTTGTTTTTAGTGGAAACAGAAATGCAAAGACGTTCAAGCCGAAGAAACACATACCGGAAGGGACACATCAGTATGACCTGATGAAACATGCCGCAGCCACACTTGGCTCGGGAAATCTTCGTCTTGCTGTGATGCTTCCTGAAGGGGAGGACCTCAACGAATGGGTCGCCGTCAACAGTCAGTCTCATTCACTTTCACTATACATCCCTTTTATCATCTTACATTTTTTTCCCGAGAAAGTCTTGGAACATTTCTTAAGAAAATCTTGGAATTTGTAAAATTATTGTCCATTGCATGGGGGTATCCAGGAGGCGGAAATCCCCCTGCCCCTAATACGAAGGAAAATAGAAAATTTTGGAGCTATAATTGAGAAATACCCGAAATTGACCGATTATTCATTGATTTTTGAGTAAAAATGTCCGAATTTTTCTTAAGGTCCATTTCTTTCGATGTCTGTATAGATTGCAGTGCCGTATTAGAACTCAGTTTCGGGGGGAGGGGGCAAAACCAAACACATTTTATTACATTTTTGAACGCTCCAATTCGGTTTTTGCCCAAAAATAGATGAAATATATCTAATTTCACGTAAAGCTTTGAAAATTTTGCACGTTTTTCCAAAAATTTTCCCTTTTTCTTGACATTTCGGGAGGGTGACCTGAATTCTACCCCCTCAATACGACCATGGTAGATTGTTGGTGTAGTATAATTATTTGTAGTGTGTATTATTTGTGCTGACTAAAAATGTTTTGTGGTTGTAGCTGTGGACTTCTTCAACCAAATCAACATGCTGTACGGGACAATCACTGAGTTTTGCACGGAGGAGTCTTGCAGTGTGATGTCTGCAGGTCCAAAGTACGAGTACCACTGGGCGGACGGTCACGTGGTGAAGAAGCCGATCAAGTGCTCGGCGCCAAAGTACATAGACTACCTGATGACGTGGGTGCAGGACCAGCTGGACGACGAGACGCTCTTCCCCTCCAAAATCGGCGTCCCCTTCCCCAAGAACTTCTCCGTCATCGCCAAGACGATCCTGAAGAGGCTCTTCCGCGTCTACGCCCACATCTACCACCAACACTTTGCCGAAGTGGTGCAACTGGGCGAAGAGGCCCATCTCAACACTTCCTTCAAACACTTTATCTTCTTCGTCCAGGAGTTCAACTTGATCGAAAGAAAAGAATTGGCCCCCCTCCAGGAACTCATCGAAAAACTGACCAGTGGCAGTGGGAGCAAAGAACCCTCGCTCCAACGATAAATCTAATTTTTATTATTCTCCTACCCAAGGTGCCTCTGCTATGTCTACGATCCCTTGCTATAAGGTGGCGTCATACTCAAGAAAAGTATACAGTTCCAAATAAAACAATTTTCTGCAGTGTACTACTCCCTCTCGTGGGAGAAATGGGAGAAACTGATTTTTATTAAATGAATAATTATTAAACTAATATTTGAAAAATCAAGGTTTGATACTTAATCTATTCCAAATATAAATGTGAATATTAATCTTAATCCCACGAAAAATTACCCCGAAATTTTTCATGTTTTCGGAGTTTCTCCCATTTTTCCCGGGTGGGAATTAAGCCAAAAAGTCGGAGAAATCCTACAACCATTTGTTATTTTCAGTGGAATTGAGTTCTATAGTTGGAAATAATGAATTTTCCAGAATTTGACGCCACCGTTTGTCAGGAGGGACCAGGGAGACTACTTGAGACACCTTGTTCCTCACTATAAAACTAGATACCGTTAAATACCTCCTAGTGATGAGATACTTAATTAACTATTATATACTCCTTCAGTTATAATATTATTATTATTATGTCAACGGTTTGTAGCTCCCTACTAGCCAACTTTTTTTTGTTGACTCTTTCCAAGTGAAGTGAACGCAACGTCCTCGTCCCTTATTTCCATGTTTTACGCTTCTAACTATAACGCTATTTATTTTAGAAGCCGAAAAATGAAGCGCAAGGACGAAATGGAGGATTTTATTTCATGTAACTAAACTCGTACGTTCGTAGTAGCTACTTTTACCAAATATTTATTTACACTAACTATATTATTATTATTATAGCTATTGTGTTGGTTATATGTTCTAGTTTTGATTAGATCTTTGAGAGTTGCCTCATTCTTCATTAATAATCAAGAATTTTTTAGTATGATTTTATTAGGAAAAGAACAAGCAACTTCACAATATAGCAACTACGTCAAAGATGTTATTATAAAAATGAATAGTAATGGAATAGTTATATATTATAACTTTTATCATATCGCAAGACGAAACGGACATTTGCATATTATTACTTTTGACTTGTAACCAATAGGAAAATAATACTGATGATGAGAAAATACAATAGGTTATAGCGCAAGGAATATATAATATAATCTATACTACTAAAAAGTGTAAAAACTATTTAGATGCTGATTATAAATAATTAGAAAAGATTGCGTCATAAATATACAAGTGTCTCTACAGCACACAGCAGATAAATTGCAATGTGTAGTAGAAAGATAACGTACGTACGTGACTCACATGACATGAAACTATTGCGTAGCCTTAACTTGAGAACTTTAAAAATTATCTTCTGTATCAATTTGTATTTTACATGTGACTGCGATAATGAATAGCTACAGAATATATAGGGATTTAAATAATAATTACTATTTACTGACTATATAACTCAACAATAACAACTTCTAAATGATCAAATTGAAAGATTTCTCATCAATTTAATTCTCTGTCTGTGCTTTTCTCGAGTCACACACTCTCACTCTCACTCACACACACATACGCCCTCCCTCCTCCTCAGCACAATCAATTCAAACATTCTTGTCAATTAGTAAAAATCCAGAAGGAACTTTATTTTCGATAAAAGATTTCATTTTGAATGATCTATTCTCAAAATATGTAACAATCACTTACAATGCATGAATACTATAATTAATTAATAATAATAACCAGAAGAAATATGCTAATGAATAACTCACGTAGCGTAGCTCTAAATAATAATAATTAATTATTGTCTAAATTATGTATACAGATTCTCAAGGTTTTAAATCTGCCGTGTATACATAATTCTATATTGTAATTTTTAAAAGTTTTAGTTTCGTAAAAAGAGGAGCAACTATTTTCTCTGGTCTTAAATCGTCTGTTGTTGTTGACGAGATGTCATAAATAAGCTGCGGATTTTAATTTCTATATACTAACTTACGTACCTTACTTAATTCTTCTAAGTAGGAAGAAGCTGATGATGTATGTAACTTTAATTTTATTGTAATCTTATGTAAGTTGTACAATAAATTCTCTGCAAGTATTATAGAGTATATAAGTGTATCAACTATGTACACAGTGGTAACTAATTAGTACCTATATACAAAAACAAAACTCCACACAGCTATTAATAATAAATTCTAAATGTACAGAGTAGAAGAAAGAATTTAAGAAGCACATATATGTATGATACCTAAATAGTAACCAATGAATGAAGTGTAAATAGAAAATCTCAGTCTGTAATTTAATTTTAATTTTAATACTTAATCACTACACTAGCCAATGATATGTAAATCATAAATATTATTACTTAGTGTCTTTAATTAGTTAACTTTGTACTTTTTAGTTTTTAGGCGTGCTAGACAATTTTTTTTCTTTTGTGTAGTTAATTCGTAGGCGAGTGGACGATGAGCATGCAATGTAATTTTAACTGTATTAACCACTATACTTTTAATTGTCTGTAATATTAAGGATGAATGAAACCTGTGACGCAAATTCTATACAGAATATTACTCGAAAAATATTTCGAAAATACAAAAAAACAATTAACAAAGAATTGTAGACTTTAATAAGTCCATTTATTTTTTTGTTTTAGCTTCATTATTTTCATAAAGTCTTTTCTCTCGTGAACGTATAATATTATCCCTGCTTAGCATCATTTTCTATTCATTTCTCACTGTACATAATTAGTAAACTTGTACCGTACTTAACACGAGCTAATTTCCGTAAACTTCCGTAGTGTTGCTATTATATAGGTACTAGTAATAGACTCGTCCTTCGGACGGAGAAATCAGTCGACTTATGATAATAACAAAAAAAAATTTGAAAAAAAAATTTTTTTTTGAAAAAATTGGCCAAAAAATTAGTTTTTTATGAGCCATCTTTGGATATTCTACGATAACGGGTTCTACAAAAAAGAGGTGGTCGAAAAAGAAAGTACAGAAATTCAAACAAATTATATAGAGGGATTATATGCCAGGTGTGCAGATGGAAATAGAATGGAAGTGTCAATCAAAATTATATTTTTTTTAGACAATGCGAGTTTAAGTTAGTCGTTTGGGTTTTATTCCGCTGTTTTTGTAACTAACTTCTGGCGTGGAATATTTTGTGGAATGACTTTCCCTTGAAATACTTCCGTTCATTAATTGCGAGAATTAGTTTGTTGTCTAGAAAAGTGCAGTTCTTTGAAATGTGTAATTTTTGTTGTGGAAAAAGAGTAGAATGGCATTATACGCTAATTGCAAGCATGAAAGTAAAAGCGTGCACCGAGTAAGGGATGTTTTCAAACAATTTAGCTCATAATTAATGTAAAGTAACACTTTGCATGCCAATTGCCTATAGATCTGCCCATCGTGCCATGTCACAACAACAAGTGGCACTTCTGCACGGAAGAGAAACGGAGGATTTTGGAGAAATCAATTAGCCACATGAAATCACGCCATGTCCTGTCATTAGGGAGGGGTTGTAACTTTGCAAAATCCTGATTTAACCAAAACAGCTAAGAGTAGTAGAGCGATGAAACGCACATTTTTGAAATTGCCCCATATTTTTCGAGGACGCATTTAATTATAACTCCATATTTAAAAAAAAAGTGGGATTTTGTGGGGAAAACTACTGCATTGGAAAAATGTATTTTGAATTTTTTGGCACACTTAGAAGAAGATAGTTGTGACATTCAGCTGATGATACCCTCGAGTTTTTTTCTCTACTTTTTTTGATATCTATTTTGTAACTGCGTTTTCTCAAAATGTCGGAATCAGGATTTTGGGGGTGAAAAACATGGGACGACAGTAGCAGTAGCAGTACTCTCCTTTAGTGTCTGTTGTGAATGTGAGGTAGCTTTATTACACTATATATTTGTACTCACACCAACATTTTAAAACTTTAGCGCACAATATAATTTACCACCTCAAAATTCCCACTACTCCTTAAAACACTTCTGCTTCATGCATTCCCTCATTTGTTTATGCATGAGAAATGTCGACAGCTCTTTCATCAGGGTTTCGGATACCCCCATTTGCACGAATTTTTTGGTAACCTGAGAATTAGTGAGAAATTATCAGCCGTGCGTCTTAGGAATTTATTATGTATTTCTGAAATTCCGACTCAATTTTTACATTTCCCACTTGCACATTACACCTACTGGGGCTGTAGCTTACTTTTCCCCAATTGGAAATGGACGGGATAGACATAGCATAAGTTTTAATGCTATGTTCCAAAGAAAACGAATCCCTGCTTTAAACATTTAATTTAGTCTTCACTTGGTCTCACAATTTGCAGTCAATATAATTTATGTTAATGAATGGACTTCCGACGAAGGATCCTTTTAGAATTCTAATTCATCATTAATAGTTTATAATATGATATCCGATAGAACACAGATATATAATTGCCACCACCCCTATATTATTATATTTATAGGTAACTATAAAATATCTATCGAGCTATCTATAGACTGGGGAGGAAAAAGATTTATATATTTTCGCTTCATGTTTACTATCCTATCCCTGTATAAATAGGTTACATCCATAAATCCTAAACTATGAATGTAAACAGATGCAAATGATATTTATTGCACTTAGGTGTGAAACAGAGTTTATTCCTATCCGTAATTTAGAAATTAGACACTAATTAACCGTTTCGCTTAAACCATCAGATCAACTGCTTCATGTATTTTTCAAAGAAATGACGACAATGTTTTAAACAATGGATTTACTTTATAATTAAGGGACTTCAGTTAACCATTGACGCACAAAAACATTTTCAGAAAATAAAATTGTTTGATTGCTACTTGGAATGACAGTGCATAGACTTCAGAGCTTTAGTTTCATATAATAATATACAGATCTTTCGAACCAAATTATTAGACAGTCACTAATGTCACTATATACCAACAGTACTGATGTAGTTTAAAAATTGTAATCATATATGCTCTTCCTGTATGTTTGTATGAATGTAGCTTTTCAATAACCTTTCTAACCTACTGCCGCAGTACTATGAGATGGATGATTTAATTAAGTTTGTAACTTTTCAAATTAATTGTGAACTTATTTATAAAATATTTGCTATGCCCCTCACCTTTCTTTCAAATAAGAAACAAGAAACTACAAAATACAAACTTTTTCGTTCTGCCAAAATACAAAATTGACGAAATGAATTTGTAGCTCAGTATTTACTTTCAATTATTATTAAAAGTTATTTTCAATTATTAAAAGTTACTTTCAATTATCTGCCCTCTCTCAACTTTCTGCCTTGAAAACTTCTCTCTAGGATAATTTTCCTGAATAACTTTTGTAATTAAATACACAGTTACTTACAAAAGTTCACTTAGTACTTAGGTACAACTTTTACTCTGTATAAAAGTTTGTATGAGAATTCTGAATTTACCTTCGATTTTTTTATTAATAAAAGTAATGCAATAATACTGTACAGTAGAATGGAGAATAGTTTCCAAAAAATACATTAATATGGACAGCTACAATTCTATTACAATAACCAAAGAGGATTTATATATAAGATAAACCTAATCCTAATAAATGGTGGAGTGATTAAGATCACATTTTAAATATTTCAGTTAGTTAGTAGGATAAAGAATGATGAGTAACAAATAATCGTATGTATCAACATAAAACATATTCTATATGTAATTATGTATATTTTTAACTATTATTATTGCCAATATTATGAATTAATACAAATACTATTTAGCTATAAGACTAATTATATGTTATTGAGCAGGATGCAGATCTACAAAACCAAAATGCAATACTAGAAATGTGAGTTTAATTAATTGTACACTAAATACTCAATAAAATATCCACGTAAAACAATTATAAATAACATGGTATTTAATTTCAATTTCTGAAAATAAACAAAATTACATAAAACAAGGGATAGTAAACCTTGTCAAGAAGATAGATGTAAAAAGACATTTTATAATTGCATATAATATTATATCAATTACGTAGTCTTGGTCTTTGATAGCTAAAAATCCAATAATTGATCTCGTTTAACTTGTATTTACTTTTGGAGTGGATGAATTTCAATTAGAATTAGGATGAGCGTGACTACATGAGCTTCGTCAGAAGATTTTAGGCACAATTTCATCATTTACATGGCTGGCTTTAATTGAACGGCTCCTAATCTCGTGGGATCTTGCGAAGGATAATAAACCGGCATGGGTCTTTCTGTTCCAGGAATGGGAGGTTCAATTCCAGTGGATGCCGCTGGAGGAGCAGAGGTGATTGTTGCACTGGGAACTGCATATGCTCCAGGAGCAGGCCCACTTGGTAACGGCGGTGGCGGCATGTAGAACGGGATTTGTGGCGGAAGACCCGTAGAACTCATTGGGATGTTGAAAAAGTTATTCCCAGAAACGGGTGGCGGTGGCAGCACTCCTGGTAGTCCTGGAACTGAAGGCAATGGAACTGTGCCATCCTAAATTAAGTTTTCACAGAATCCCAATTATTAATCAACACATAATTGTTCAAATATACCTTAAATATTTTAAAATGTGACAAATAATTGCAGTTTCTACTTTTGAAAATAATAAACAAAAATGGCTTGAAATATTCAAAATCAACACATAATTGTTCAAATATACCTTATTACAATTTCTACATTTGCAAATATTAAATGCTTGAAAATAGTAAATAAAAATGGATTGAAATGTTCAAAATCAACACAATTGTTCAAATATATATTATTACAATTTCTACTTTCGTAAATAGTAAATGCGTGATTTAAAATAAAAATGGATTAAAATGTTGAAAATCAACACAATTGTTCAAATATACCTTAAATATTTTAAAATGTGATAAATAATTACAATTCCTACTTAATGCTTGAAAATATTCAATAAAATGGATTGAAATGTTGAAAATTAATAATTAGTGATGAGGCTGAATAAACAAAATCCTAGCGTGTAACTTACAGCGATTGATGTCTGTCTTGCTTGCGACTTTCCCCAGCGAACGGTCAGCCGTCTGCCCATCAAAATGAGTTTATTGAAACTCTTTTCAGCTGCAATTTCAGCAGAGCCCCTTGAGGTAAACTGGACAAATCCGCATTGCTGCTTGGCTACAATTGTAATATTTCGTATTTCTCCAAACTGGTAGAAATGATCTTTTAAGTCTTGCTCTGTCATAAATTCCCCGAGATTTCCTATGTACAGTGTGGTGATGCTCTTATCTTCGGGGGGAGTCAACACAGGCATAGCTGATGCCCGGCGAAGGAGTTTGTCTGCAACGGGATCATTATTTCCGTAGTATCTGTCCCGGATATTTTGGTCGGAAAGCGGGTCATCGGGATCTGTTGGCTTTTCGTGACGATAAGGACACTCTTCCCCTCTTTTACATTCTCCCTTCACCCAGAAAGAACAGACGTGAGGACGATTACGTTTATAGTAAGGAGTGGTCCTCGCTAGTTTCATTAGGAGATCTGACGGTTGCGTTGCTTTCCCCACTTCGCCCAAGGCCACCGTACCGTCAGTAGTGGCCATCTGTACAACAAAAATTATCAGTTGAATTAATTCATCTTTGGATTGAACGCACATCTTAACTTTGCACACAAATAAGCACAAATATTTTAATGAATCACAAAAAATCAAATTAATTACTCATTAATTTACTCAATGAGTTACTCAGTTAATTTACTCAATGAGTTACTCAGTTAATTTACTCAATGAGTTACTCAGTTAATTTACTCAGTTAATTACTCAGTTAATTTACTCAGTTAATTACTCAGTTAATTACTCAGTTAATTTACTCAATTAATTACTCAGTTAATTTGCTCAATTAATTACTCAATTAAATAATGAATTAATTTACCTGTCCTTCTAGATTCTGTACGTAGTATTCCTTATTCACTTCGTTTCTGGGAAGATTATCTTTGACTTTAAGAGCCGAGTCTCTCACTTGAATCGGAAGACCATATTCCAAATCAAGGAGACAAGTCTGACAAACATTTTTTAGTTTAGCACATGTCTGACAAACTTCTGTCTTTTTAAAACGCATTCGGGCTCCGGGGCACCATCGGAAGACAGTGAAAGGTCGTAAGCAAATCTTACATTCCGAACCATATTTGTCTTTCGTCTGCAAGGATAAAAGTCATCAATTATATTTAGTATGCAAGACGTATGGCTGTTTATATTTAAATATTTAAAAACTCAAAACTGACCATTCTAACGTAAGGATTGTCTCCGAGGCAAGTCTCGCAAAGAATGGGAAAGTCCTTGTAGAAAATACAAAAGTTTACATTAATAATTTTTATTCCCTCAATAATTATCAGTCATAACCCGTAAAAAATACTTTTACCATAGTTTAAAGTAAATTAAAATACAAATAAGCTTAATTATAAAAATAAATAATTAATTAAGAAAAATTGAACATTCAATATTTGATATTATCATACCGAATCTTCCCAATTTTGGCGGTTGTAAGTATTGGTTGATTTTGACATAGCCATCTTGAAGCCGATATAAAACACCAAACGTTAGACTTTCTAAATTAATAATTATATACTTTCAAGAGAGCAGTTTTTTTAGTTATACAATCAATCGAAAACTATCGAAAACAAGCATCCCACGAATGCAAAATGCAATGCTCATAGCACACAAAAACAAAATGGTAGTAGTCAATGGGGTTTGAAAAATTCCGCGCAGAGCAATGACGATTTCTACTATCCTTGCATAGGAAATGATAGGGATGAGTAATGTATCTCTTTTTGGCCTGTATTGAAAAATTAAACATACACCGTCATAGACAAACCAAATACAATGAGCTAAAAGCGAAAGTGTACCATGACATGGACATGACTCATGACGTCATGACGCAATTTGCAAATGATGCAATACGTTTTATACTACATTCCGCATAGCATTATTTAATACGTAGCGAAAGCTACATTATCCAAACGTTCTGCCAGTCTGTCTATCTGTTCGTACGACTGTCCGTTTGTGGGGTAACTCCTGCATAAAAGCAAAGAGATAGCTCCTTCAATTTTTTTAAAGTGTTCTTCAGTTAAGGGTGCCTCAATCATGACCGCTTTGAGGGGGGCATACCGGGAAAATGCCCCCAACCCGAAATTCGAGAAAATGAAGAAATTTTTGTACTAAAACCGTAAAACTTTTTCTGAGTTCTAAACGGCCATGGCCTTAATGATAAGCAAAAACAGTTTTTCTCAGCAGCCCCCAGGGAAGCAGTCGATTCAAAAATAATTGCTCATGCATATGAATTTGATGGTTTTATAGGTGGTTACTTTTATGAGTTCAATATTTCACATGAAAGCTATGTTATTCGCATGACATAAGCTTAATTACATATAGAAGTGATTCAGAAATCACAGAAAGGAGGGGTTTACAAGGCCTCAAATTCGTATCTATGAGCATTAAATCTTCCTACAGTCGGTTCAAAAATAAATTTTATTTTTGAACTGACTGTAGGAAGTTCATCTTTTCTAAAATCATAGGCCTTTCCTGTACCGGGGGCGAGTCGTAGCTGTAAAGTTGTGTACAGGGCAGCCCTACTAGGGCGAGCTTTCTATTACGGCTTGTCGTTACTTTTTAAAATTAAAATGGAACAATTTGAATACCCCTGTGCTACTGTCTTTTTGTGGAGAGTATGAAAAGGCAGATGATCTTTCTGAAATAATAAATTTTCTATGAATGTAATAAACAGGAGTTGTTCAACTATAAATCGATTTATTTAATTGGATTATAATAATTTAACAGGAATTAAAATATTTGATATCGTACATCCAGACTCCCATTAAATAGTTCATTTAAGGGGGGCATAGATAATATTATACATAATTTGCATATACAAAACTCAAAACTCATTTAACATCCGTAAATCATCGAAAACTGAGCATCATTTTAATGTCACACCATTTTGTCAATAACACACGACACAAATATACAGAAAAGGGAATAGAAATTACGTATGAAACTAAATATAAACATTGATTAAACTGAGAATATATTTATAATACGGTAATTATATATATAGAGCTAAGAATTCGTTCAATCTGAAATCCGAACAGTTACACTTGGGACACAGACACAGCTTTGCGCCCAGAATTATTATGCGCCTATAATTATGTTTTTAAGCATAAAATAAGCTTAAAAGTTAACATTTACATTGGTATTTTTTTAATTTCTATAATTTAATTTAATTATATTCATCTGTCGTTGCTGATTTATTAGATTTATTAGTGTTCTGATTTAGTCCAGCCAGTTGCCAGTTTTTATTCTCTATAGATGCTTTATAGAGAGAATATTTATTATTAGCATTATTATTATTAGGACATGAACAGCACAGACTTCTTGATCTAATTTCAATGATGCACTTAAATTGTATTATTATTTAATATTTTGAGAATGAAGTTCATATGATTAAGACTAAATTTTAAATCTACAATATTTTTCCAACTACGCACTTTTCTTCCACTAAACTACTGAGTTGCGATTTCGATTTTTGGATATAATATTCTTTTAGTTCATCACCTACCTCTTTAATAGCGCTATCCATTTCAATTTTATATGTGTATATTCAATATTTCTCAACTTTTGCTTCGTTCAGGATTTTCCATTTCCATTCATCACATTCTTATTATTAGTCACAATTCCCCGTTTCTCTGTCCCTCTCAAATATTATTCTTTTTTCTTTCTGTATTCCTTACTTATAGCTCTACATTATATCTACATACCATAATGATAGTTATTGCGTATTTACATTTCATTATTCATTTATATCTGTACATCTGAGATACGCTTTTACACCCAAATACACAACAGCTACAGCAATTTAGTTAGCATTTTTTTTATAGATCATCATATTATTAAATAATAGAATAGCTACACAAGAACACACGCAATTTACACAAATATCCATCCATCAATATTCTACAAGATAATAATGTAAAGATCCCATTTACTTAAAATTATCTCCACTTTCAAATTTTCCTTTAACAAAACAACAATTATTAATATCGCACATATAATACATATAATGCATATAATATTAATGCAACATATTATATGCACGAATATATGTACCTATATAAGTAAGCACACGGATTGGAATTCAATAAAACTGTTCAATTACACATTATTCCTCATTTACCTAATTAACTACAGTACAGAATTAGTTATTTTGTAAACAGAAAATTTCTGATTTTTCTGAAATTAGTGAATGGAAAAGAAAAAATGTGGATTTAAAAAAAAGCATTGATTTTAGTATTCAGTTCAATATCGGAACATGATTAAAAAATAAAGTGACAAGATATAATATTGTCGAATGAATTGCAGATTTACATTTCCAATTCCAACAACAATTAAAAATAAAGTTAATTTCCAATTCTAAGGACACCATTTTTTTCCTTCTGAGCCATTTTAAGATTTAACTCATCAATTTGTAATGAAATGTTTATAGCCAGTAAATATTTCAATGTAATCTCGAAAGAACTTTTTGAATTTTTGGTGTAATTCAGTCCTACTACTACCACAGCCTCAGACTCAGATCCAATAAATTACTACAAAACGCAATGTACCAAAGCAAATGGACAGAAACCAGACATACATAATAATATATCTGCACATTATTAAAGTACAGTACACACACAGTACACAATGTTAAGGTTTAAATTTTCGTTGTTTCTTTCTCTAACTAATAACAAGTTTTACGTGCGACATATAATTTTAAACTAAAACTCTAACATTTACAAATACAATTTATGTATAAGAGTCCCCAATTACAGAAAATTAATACGACAAGAATTACTATTTAATATTCAGTGCCTAAATGGACATCCACAAACAAAGGGAATAATTTTACATATTAAATTGAAAGAATAAAATTCCAGATTTATTCAACACTTTAGCTCAACAATATCAATTATTAAATTTTAATGATTCGCTAATAGAAAATATTACTAAATAGAAACTAGGTGAAAATGTAAGTAAACTATGCGGAATGGAATAATATGAATATAAGCAGAATTACTCAAGTGCTGAAAGTTATTCAAGTTATAACATTATACGTGGGTTTTAAATATTTAATTTAATCATATAATTTTAGTGGAATTTTTTGAATTAGTCCAAATACATGTCACTTGTAGTTTTATCATAATAATATGGTATATAGATATATACCAATCATGCACGCCTCCTTGCCTATATAGCCAATAAGCAATTAATGAATTAATTATATTTATAGTGATAGAAAGAAATGATAATAAAATTAAGTAGGTAGAATATTATTTGTTTTTAGGCTGGTGAACAAGGACTTGATTTTATCTTGGGATTGCGATGATATTTTAATATTTTCCAACTTATTAGCACAGTTCGCCATCAGCGTTCAGTGTCTTCTTCACTCGAAGTAGCAGAGTGGTGTACCATTGATCAAGGCGACTGATCGAATCGTATTCTTTTAGAGTTTCAGTAAATGCATCCACATCTTCATGTTCTACATGATCTGTCAGAGTCTACAATTACAAATAAAACAATTTAATACACAAAATATTCGGATTATATTTGCATTTCCACCACAAACAACATTCCCTTTTTGCTTCTTTAAACCAAAAATCTATTTTTGGACACAATAGCGAAATATTATTTTAAATAAAGTTGTCATCTACAGGAGATAAACACATCTAACTTAGAAAATTCAAAATTAAGTGCTGCAGCTTATAAAACATAAAAAATTGAGATTATATTATTTATAAGTATATAGGCATAACTATAGTCTACAATTACAAATAAAACAATTTAATACACAAAATATTGGGATTATTTTTGCATTTCCACCACAAACAACATTCAATTTTTGCTTCTTTATACCAAAAATCTATTTTTGAACAGGACAGAGAAATATTATTTCAAATAAAGTTATTATCTACAGGAATATATACATCTAACTTAGAAAATTAAAAATTAAGAACTGGAGCTTATAAAATATAAAAATTTGAAAGTATATTATCTATAAGTTTGAAAGGCATAACTATTTAGGATATTTTTTTTTGTGATTAAAATAAAAAGTGATGTTACCTTAACCAACTTAAACTCCCTTGAGTCTTGGAATGCTGGGTACATTTCCGCGTAGCGATCCAATGCTTGTTGCGCATTGAGAACATCAACACAGAGATGACAAATTCCAGCACGGAAGAAGTACTCCTTAGCACTGTATTTCAACAAGCTGCTTTCCAGAGACGTTGCTGCAACCTGACACACATTTGGAAAATATTATTTTTATTTTTTGGTTTCGTCTATAAGTTGATACATTTTGAAAATGGGATTTTAACTAACTTCTTCGTAGACTTTAATGGCTTTATTGTAATCTTCCATTTGGGCAGCGTGCTGGGCAACTTTGAGAAGAGCTTTATTGGCAGCAGCGTTGGATTCTTCGCCTTTATAATAATCAGCTGCTTGTTCGTAATGGTGAATGGCTTTCTCCAGGTCAGCATCCGCTTCCAATGCTTCAGCTATTGACTGATGGTGTTTGGCTGCTAGAGAGAAACGTCCCATCTCTAAATATTGCTCTATTGCACGCTCCAAACATCTCACAGCCTCTGAAAACACAAAAAACATCCATTGCTCATATTAGGGCTACTCAATATAATTGTTTAGGTACATCACAGATTGTAAAAATTGATTTTTGCCTATCTATTCCAGAAGCATTTTAATTATTCTGATGACTTTATTGGATTGTGTCAATTGTGTGTAAAAGAAAACCTACTATTTTCTGGCTATTTATCAACTACAAATTATAATCTTGACTTTGACAATATTTTAAATGATCAGAATAAGCGCTTAATGTGATTTTAATTAGTGAAAATGGAATACCCCACAGAAAAATGCTGTTCTCTATACAAATGACATAATTAGAAATCAATTGTGTAAATTGTTGCAAATGCGGTCTGTTGAATAAAATCAATAATAATAATATATCATTTTTACCTTTGACGTCTGACTTCTTGAAACAGTTGGATGCATCAACGAAATTAGATGAAGCGTCATGTCTACTTCCATTTTTGAGGTGGAGTTCTGCGGCTTTACAAAATGCTTCACCAGCATTTCCCCATTTTTTAGCCATTTTGAACATATTTGCTGCTCTTTGGTAACATTCAATAGCTTCGTCTGTTTTGTTGCCTCCTCCGCTATTTTTCATATTTAGAAATTATAAAATTCATCAGGAATTAAGAAAATGATTCCATAAATTTTAAAATCAATTTTGCTAATACAAAAGGTCAAAGTAGCAGAAATTAATAATGACATACCCAAATACTGAGGACAAAAATCCTTTGGATGCTGTCAATTTCTTTTCAGCTTCTGCCATGAGCTCCAAACCCTTTTTCTCCGTGTCACCCATGATGTATTAGGTTTTTATTAAATGCACAGCAAAAGCTGGAGACTGAATGAAAAGGGCGGAAAAAGAGTGACCCAAATCCAAAATCCTCTTCCTTCGTGTAATAGTAGTAGTCTGTGTTGAACAAATCCCAAGAGAAAACGTCAAAAATCAATGTTGATGTTAGTAAAAAGTAAATCAGCTGCAGGCAGATGGGAATGTGAATAAGTGAAAGCAGAATATTAAATCGTCGTACGAGAAAACGTCACTAACAAGTGTATATAGTGAAGACACTTCCTTTTGACTTCCTCTTTTTACCTCGATTTCTCTTAGATTTTTCGCACAAATCCTGGGAGTGACAATCGAATAGAGATCTGGAACAACAGAAGGACGAGAAAAATGATTTTGGCAAGTGATTAGGTCACAATAACTGCGGAGAGCAGAAGATTAAGGTGGTGCACCTTCAGTTTTCCTATGCAAAATGAAATTCAATAATCAACAACGCAACGTGTGTGTGTGAGTTGCGTGTGAATGCGTGTTGTGTAATGTGGATATGATGATATGGATATGACTCAGTGAAGAACTATCATGTATATGCCTATTAGTATCTATAAACGAAAGGGAGCTTCCGTCATAGGACTCCTTTTTTGTAGAAATACTGATCGTAGAATACCCAGAAATGGCTCATAAAAAAGCTAATTTTCTGGATAAATTATTCATTTAAAAAATTCAAAAAAATTTTAAAAAAATTCATTTTCATTTGTAAAATTTTGCTTTTCAAAATTTTTGAAATTTGTTATTGCTACAATATATTTTGACTGACTTTTCCGTCCGGAGGACGAGTCAAATTACTAGTATATATATATTCAACCTCTATCTAATCAATGTATGTATATAATAATCTCATTGTAAGGAAATTATAACCTTATAAGTTAGGATTTCTGCGAAAAACATTAA
Organism: Tomocerus minor; assembly: GCA_009936455.2. Taxonomy (NCBI): domain Eukaryota; kingdom Metazoa; phylum Arthropoda; class Collembola; order Entomobryomorpha; family Tomoceridae; genus Tomocerus; species Tomocerus minor. The sequence goes on from JAAAYG020002265.1 coordinate 25,740, forward strand.
TGTCTCTAGTTGCTAGTATTTAGCTGTTAATTCTGCTCCATATTGTTCCTTTAGAGGATCTCGTATTCAAGGCTAGAGTACGAATACTGTTAAAAGCTACACAATTTTATTATTTCTGTAAGCCATTGCGACATTTTAAAATGGCCTAAATGTTACAGTGCATAAATATAGTTTACGTTGCAGGTTGCATTCATATTGCATATCTAAGACATTTAGATAGCTTATCTTTATAGACAGATTTATTACGGCAAAAACAGAAGAAATGTAGTGCAGATTCTGTACTGCAGACAAAACACATAATTTTAACTATTCACACATCATTCCTCATAATATAATTCCATTTTCAGTAATGAACAGTTAATATTTTTAAATAGGAAACGTATCATTGTAGTGATCTTTTTCATTTTATATACTCTACAAAAAGTGGTATACGTATATACATCGTATAACTGTACTGTAGACTGAATGAAATCGCAAAATGATTTGTATAAGGAACCGGATGTATGCGAAAAGAGGTATACGCTGCCCTCAGTTTGGTTTATTTTAATTTCTGTAAAAAAGGAATTGGGTAAATTCATGACTATTAGTAGTAGAAGAGTCGGTCTGTATGGAATTGAACATTCAGACTGTCATATATATGGCATTCAAGATAATATCATTAAGGAGGGGTTGACACTATTTCCATTCCTGATTCAGGTAAAACGGCTTAACGCAGAGCAATCAAATTAATAAAAGTTAAAATCTGCAAATATTTTCCGAGGGCGCATGTTTCCAACATTTAAAAAAAATAAAAATTCTGTATAAAAAATTGGAGATTTTTGGAGTGGGAAAACTTTAAAGTTCTTGTCGCAAGATATAAAATCTCACATAATCCTGTCAAGTACTCCTTAATTTGGTCGTATACAATGTAAAACAGCATTACGGATCCAAGGAACTAACCCACGACGTCCAAACATTCATGATACTTATCCGATTAGAAATCTTCGGCCACCCTCGTATAACATATTTCAATTATGAATAATTCATGTCTTAATGTGATTATGGATCGATATACATATCAAAGCTTTAAAACGTTTGTCGTCATTCCTAGTAAATGTACGTGTCATTCCATAAATCATGACAATATTATTTGAATTTGATACTATCCTTAATCCCTAATCTGAATTAATTCAAAGCACACGTACATAATACTATTATAATAAAATTGTAGGTATTTTAATTATTCTACATTTAAAGGTGGATGTTTGTGGTGGTTGCATATAAGGAAATTTTGCTTATGGAGCAAGGAGTTTCGGCGAAGAGGCAATTGTGACTTTTTGGCGACTCCACTCCACCCCACTCCACTACTGTAACATTTAGGCTCATATCAGAAAAATAAAGTCAAGGTTTCCCAAAGCAATTGAAAGTTTGTACTAGGTAAGTTCGGCGTTGGATGGAAGTGGAACTGGAACACTCAACTAGTCAGTAGTCACAGCATATTACACGATATCCAATTCCTTTATAGTCGTCGACTAACTGTCTAGCTAGCACTCAACTCTAGCCTAGCTATCTAGATCGATAAACATGAACTGAACAAGGATGTCTTTCCATCCCAATTCCTTTATACACTTTCCTTAGGATCCATCTATTGACTCAGCTTAGACAGGACAGGAACTCTTGACAATCAGGAATTATATACACTTTCATGCTAACGACAAATTAATTACTGATTTCATATGATCATTTGACAATTACTGATTTAATATGAGACAAATGATGATGGTTTTCCGTGTCTTGTTCTCTACCTGTACACAGCCTACACAAAATATAAACAAAAATTCTGCCCAGACAAACACAATATGTTTATATATATGATAAAAGCATCTAATTATCTTATTAATAGTGACTCATTATTATAAACCACCTAACCACATTGATTTATCTTGCAGTAACAACGCAGACTAGATTTAAACTTTTTTTAAAAAATATTACTACTGTCTAAAAATGAAATCATGGAATTAACTTGAGTAGCGAGTAGTAATGTACATTTTCAATTTACTTTATTACAATAAACTAAATTGAGGTTTACATTTTCAGCAAAGAATGGGGAATTTTCGGCGGAGCCTTTTACTTAATGCTATACAGCCATTGATGGTTCATATTATTATAGAAATATTTTTTTGGAGAAACTTAATCCTCTAATTGCACAGAACTAATCAACAATATTTTTTTTGAATGAAATACTTGTACTAGATATAAGAGTACATATTTTTATAAAGTTAATTATTCTGTTGCGCGATTAGAAACGCTCTGCAGTGATTACACATTTTTAATTGAGATTTTTGGGTCCTTGACCACTGTCACTGCCTCAAATAAAATATTATTAATTTTAATTCAAGCAAGGACTTTTGACAAAATCTATTACACCAATACAATAGCATATAAGTTTGGTTGATTGGAATAACAGTATTTTTATTTTTATCAAAAGTCCTTTAATTCTCCCTTCCGTTACACAAAAAGAAAATGGTTTTCGTATTGGTACGACACAATCACGGACCAAATACCCAACAGCGTGCGCCAGCATGTGTATATTCAATACCCAATGATAATACATTGACTAATATTTTAAAACCTTGCAAGACAAAAGTTGCTCAAAATTTCTATTGAAGTTAAATACATAATTAATTAAGTAGACATAGATTGATTACTAATACAATTGCTCTTCTAATTTCTGTTTACTCAAAGTTAACAAGTTGAGAAAGTGCTTATTATTAATATGAGCAGACTGAAATAGAATATTAATTCAGGGAAATGTCAAGCAAAAAATTCGTTGCAGACATACAAAACTTGAAAGTTTGATTGCAAGGCAAAATTAAAAATGTTGGCAACTTCAAAAAGTTTTTTTTTCTTACTGATCAGCTTTTTAGATAATTAGGTTAGTTAGCGCAGGGGGAATTTAAGCTAATAAAAAGTTGAAGTTTGATACACAATGCCGACGCTGGGTATTGACTGGTCGGCCTAAAAACTAGTAAAAAAGACCTCTCATTCTGCGAGAAGTGCCGTGTTTCTCGTGAAGTAAATTGAATCGCGTGATATATTGATGGGCTTCTTCGCATCCTTTTGTGATCATCCCAAGATAAGTTATCAAACTAACATCGTTACATTGCTGTAAAAATAAAAGTTGTTGTAAACTCATTTACTAGTTACTTAAAATGACATGGACTTTGATTGTGTCTCCGACTCACCTCATAGAAATCAGGCTTAAAGCGCTCAGATTGAATCACAGGAAGTCGATGGGACAATGAGTAGGCAAGACGAAGAGCATCGTGACAGATTGGTACTTCCCCTTTCTGAGCTGCTTTAACGTAGTCTAAAATTAAACGGACACGACTGTGGAGCATTTTTATTGCAGAGTGTTGAGCTGTTAAATGCTCGGCAACTAAATAAATAAAAATTGTGTGATATTAACTCATCTGATTTTAGACTTTGAATAAATGATATAAATTGTAATACGTATTAATAAATATATTAATATTTTAATATACAAATAATAGGGATTTTGCCTTGCGTTTTAAGGTAAACCTTAAAAAATTTAAGGTTTATGTTCAGATTTAAGGTAATTTTCCTTAAAACGCTAAATGCCTAATGTCTTGAATTTCACAAACCTAAAGAGTTTTCCATATTATCAACATTAGAAACACGAGCAACATGATCGACACCAATTCTCTCAGCTTCCTCTGTGGCTAAAGTATATGGAAGTTGAACAAAGAGCATTGTAGTTTCTCCATTCACAAGATCAATCACTGATTCGTAGACGGTGACTGGCAGAGACTACATAAAAAATATTCCATACTGAAATCATTCATTGCAAAATATTATATTAATTATTTTCTGAAATTCTTACATCTGAATTTCTGGCCAATGGGTTAAGCTTCAGAAAGACGGGACTTTCATTAATTTCACAGATTTGCTTGTGAACATGTATATCTGCTGGTGTTGGTAGATCTCCAGTCGTATACCAACCCAAAAAATCCATCTCGCTGAACACTTGCTTAACTAAACAAGACAAAAGCGTTTATTGTTTTATAAATGAGCATAATAATACACTGAATGAATGTAGATCTAAAACGGTGGCTTACATTGCTCTTCTTTTGTACGGTAGTAGTCGCGATCAATTACAGTCAAATCGTCAATGACAGTAAACACTAACTCAAAAGAATTCATAATCTCCAGATGACGTCCTTTATGTTGTCCAATTATTGCCCCAACCACTATTTTAATAAACCCATAAAAAATTTTGTAATGAATTCACCTTACACTAAATTATAATATTATTATAATGATGTTATTATAACTTATAACATAGGATTTCAGTATTTCAGTTTATATAAAAATTGCGTGTTATTATTATTATTACCATTTGAACCTATCCCATCATTTTGAGCTCGATTTCTAGTCCAGTGTTCAGAAACGTTCATGATGACAAGAGGGTGGAGGGAAACAGTAATGCTTCCAGGAGTTCCAGTTGCAGCCATAACAATTCCATTTCCACCTGTGTCATTAGCGTTTCCATTATTTTCAACAGTAGTAGCTGGGTCCACTTCCATTTTAGCCTTCTTTGGTGTGTCGTTCCTGCAACAGAAAAATAGATATAAAAAAAAACATTCGGTAAACACAAAAATACAACAATCAACATATTTTGGTGACGAGACATAGAACAAAATTCCCTGACTCTTCTTGTCTCGTCACTCGTTCGAGTCCTGATAGGAAAGGGGACAGTACACGATATGCAAGACAACTAATAAAAATATTACTTAGGAAAAACGTGTAAATTTAGTGGAAACTGACAATTGGGGACTGTCTGGTTACTACTGACAAGTTTACAAAACTGAAAAATTAAAAAGAGACGTCAACAGTGAGCTTGAGGGAGGGTGACGACGAGTGACGAGCCAGGTATACTCAAAAGTTACTGTTTCTACCTTACAATAAACAGTACTGAATTCGATGTCACAAACAGGTAACACAATGACACTTACAAATGACAAAATTACAAACAATAAAAACAAATAAAATGCAATAATAAGTAGAGATTAATAATAAATAAGAAATTAAGCCTACGTAATATCTGACATTTTGATTGAACAGAGCTTGAAAATGAGAAAAGCTACTCAGATTTTACAACAGTGGTAGAATAACCATCGACAGATCGACCTGGTCCAAGAACATATGATAGATTAACAGAGGTGCATTATTCTGGAATTAACAATAAATTACTATAAATAAATTTTACCTCTTTTGAATCAGTAAAATAATAGCTTTGATTTTGTTGTCCAAATGTCAAGAAGTAAGCACTCCGGTTTTGTAAAAGAGCACAATGCAAAAGTCAGACTTTAGTCTGCTCCTGTAGTGCCTTCCAAATAAAACACCTTGATGTAGTTTAGTATACACGGCAGGATTCACAATAATCACAATACACTAGCGTGATGTTTAAGACGGACGAAATTAACCGAGACGGCCGAAATTCACCGAGACGGACGAAATTCACCGAGACGGACGAAATTCAGAGACGGCCGATAATCGGAGTAGGACGAAAATCAATTTCACCTGTTCCAAACTTGTTAGGGGTCAAGTAACAGT
>JAAAYG020002276.1:4826-31306 GCA_009936455.2 Tomocerus minor
CCCGGTATTTCCTGGAACTGGTACCGTACTCCCGGTATTTCCTGGAACTGGTACCGGTACTCCCGGTATTTCCTGGTACTGTATACCCTATATGTCAGTATATTAAAAAGTGTTAAATATAATTGAAAATAGATTTTAAAATAGTCTGACACATTTATGCAATTACGAATTATGTATTACCGCCTTTCCTCGCCGAGACTTACTAACTAATTAATCAAATATATAGCCTTACTAGAAAAAAATTTGCCTAGTTTACCCCTAATTTATATAGTCGAAAGTAATTACATAAAAATATTTATGTGGTTAAATAGTCAGATTTAAATTCCTTAAACTCCGTTTTCATAGAGAACCTACCAAGATTTTTTACCATAACGTCATCGCAAAGGTCTGCAATGCTTCTTCTCCGGTAGATGCGAGTTATCACAGATAGATGTCGATACTATGTATGTTTACGAAAAAGGAAGGAACTTTCACTTTCCTCCTATTTAACAGTGAATTCACCATCCCGTAGTCGTCGCCGCCGCCGACATTATTTATATGCTCAAATCACCGGTCAAATAGTTGCTACCGACACAACACGATCTAATTTTTTTTAATTATTATTTTGAAATACTTTGCTTTAAAACGGAAATAAAATCCGGAATTTCAGGCTCCACGAAAACATTCCATATGGCTGGATATTACAAACAATAAGTACAGCTGAATTCTCAACTGAATGTCTGTTCACACAGTGTACCATGAATATATCGACATAAGAATACAAAATTATGCAAAAGGTTAGAAGACATGAAATGAGCTTCACACCAATTATTTTTAAGAAAATGTCGTTTAAATTTTCTCATCGTTCTGCATGGCATGAGAAATAGGAGCTTAATTGCAGGAATTACAATGAACAATTCTTGGACCATTGTAAATTGTGCGACATTATCTCCACGAAAACATAGGACAGAGCTAAGCTGGAATATACATCAACTGAACGAACATTAACCTTTATGGACTTCTATGTTAATTTGAAAATTTGATTTGAAAATCTAAATACGATGATTTGCATACTTTCTTGGCGAAGGTATTATAACTTATGCATATCTAGGTAGGCCAGTAAATGATATGGAGTGCCATGTGGCCGGCTTGTCCATTTTGCATCTCAAAGCAGAGTTAATACCATATTTGCAACAATAGTAGGTGGCTGTGAATTATATCTGCACACCCCCTGCTCTTGCTTTCCATGTAATTTTAAGCATTCGTTGCTCAGCATCTGCATTTTCCTTATTTGTTTTCGTTATTCACCATGCAGTGAATATCAGAAAGGACGACGAGGGTTGAATGCATAATAAACCTGCACAAAGCACATAGAAACACGTCCAGCATTTGAAGAACTTGCTTCATTCAAGGACTTTATTAATTATTATCACTGGCTTATCAGCCCCTCTCCCAACTCATTGTCCTTTCAGTCTTCTTCCAGAGTTACTCTGCTACGCTCTTAAAATAAAGAAAAAATGCGCTCGTCAAAACAGTATGTGGTTTTAATTGCGATATTTTCGCTTAGTGCCGTATACTGTAAAGGTACTAGCAGTGAAGAGGGTCCTAACGATGAACCCAGCAGCTCTGAAATTTTCACAACAGAATTGGTAAGCCTTTTATAAATATACAACGCATTTTGGTTTTGCATCGTCCGATTTTTGCGCAGCATAATTTCATTAGTTATGCTTTATTTCTCCCTACATGTGTCTACGTATTATATTATGTATATACTCCAGCATTAATAACTTTATTATTTCTTACAGCCAGAAGATATAGTTGCCATACAAGAAAAGGCCAGGGAATTTGTCAGAGAGTTGCAAACAAGAGCTTCATATGAATGCAATAAAGCTGTAAATGCTGAATGGATTTTCGCATCTAATATCACTGATGAGAATCAGAAAAATTCCGTAAGTTATTGCGTTTTAGTGTTCTCATGTAAATAACAGTTGAGGCTTTAATGGTAATAATATGGTGACTAGGTGCTCGTCGCACAATGACGCATGTTACATAGTTTGTATTGAAACTATTAATGAAGTCTTATAGCATCTCACTTATCCATTAAATATCCCATAGAGATAATTCCCAGCTTTTAAAACCCTCGTACATATTCATATTCGAACTTTGTCAAATTATTATACTGCAGATTTCAATGCGACGAATGCACAAAAATATTTAATGAATGTTAGGAAGCGAGAAAATATTTCATAGACTGTATTTTCGAAATTCTTGCTTTCAAGATTTATAGCGCTAATAAAGTGTAGTTCCAATGCTAATTTCCCATTTTCTGTATATTAAAACCCGGTTAAAAATATTGTTAGAAAATTATTGAGGCTTATTAATATGAGTTTCAATGTCATATTATTGCTTTTTAATGCAAAGAATGTCACCTATTTGTGTTTTTATACTTTCATGTTTTAAAGCATGGCGAATATCACTATATAATCTGTAACACAAATATAGGAAAAATCAAATTCAACTACAGATTTGAATTTGAATTGGAATGTAACGGCGCATAAGAGACAGGCTAAAATTTTATTTTATTAAATTAAAATTAGAGGTACGTACGACTAATTAAACCATTTTGGCTCGTTTAAATATCTTTAATAATAATCTTAATATGTTCATGATAGCATGTTGTTAATGCATGCTACTTCGCGTGGATAAAAAATGCTTGTTTGAATGTAGCACGGCATGGTCCATTTCATTTTTCTTAAATAGAAATTAGAGCTTACACTAGTATTAAATGAAGTATCAAACCTTACAAAGTATTATATAATAGTGTAGATTATCTCAATATGGGGAACTAAGAGTTAAGTGGCTTGAGGCTATTGCCATTGTGTGGGTATCAGCAGGTAGCTCTTGTATTATGTGCATATCCACATAAATAAAAGTCTGTGATTTATAAACTTAGTTCTCAGGCAGATTTTAAGCTTGCGTTTAGCAAATTGATTATCTAGCGTGGTTGAATGGCCATAAATGCCTAAAGTATAGTCACATGTAATATAATAGCGAAGCAGAAGGTTTCACTTTCCTTCTATTTGATAGTTCAATGAATATGAATGAATGAGGTGTGCTGAAAATCAAGAGTCTTACGACTCGCGACCTTCATTTAGAATGATGAACCTTAAACAAGGTGTGAGTCAGAGGATAACCATCTTATTATTATGTCGTGTCATCTTCACAAGACCCAATCTCTCTATATAATCCTTTTAATTTTTTATTAATTAAACAGCTCTGGAAATAAATGGGATGGCATTGGTTCTATCAAACGTTATTTATGCTACATATCGCTCGTACATGCTGCTTCACCTAGAATAGGTTGTTTGCATCGTGGCTGCTGTAGTGGTAGTTAACGTTTTACTAGTTATTCTAATACTGGCAGCAAAGGTATATCGTCTATTTCTAAAAATTTAAATTCTAAAGATTTATGGTCGTCATTTAACTGATGTGCTCATTGTATTGCCAATGGAATTTTTAAAGAGCCAACTGATTTTACTAGATAACGTTTTTTCATTTTTGATATGTTCATATTTTGATTAAGCTTCATTTATTAATTAAGTAAAGCACCTCTATCGTTGTTGGGGTTCTTCGAGATTCAAACGTTGCTTGCGGCCTTTGGGCTACGTCGTACTATGTAAATAATGCAATGACTTAAAATGAGCCTTACTCAACAATGCTTTTTCTGTGAGCCATCTATCAATGCATGTATATACTTAGGGTTAAGAGAAACAATTAATTTTTAAAATAATTTCAATTAAAACTTGTTTTTATTCAATGGGTTGGTAAAATTATGCCATCTCATATGCTAGCTACATAGTTGCCCACGATATGCTATTTAGAAATCAAGGTTTCCACCGTTCTATCATTTCAATCTTAAAAATCACACAGGTGCAGGTGATAGAAATAAATTTATTCTAGAAAAAGTTAATTTAGATAAAAATAAACATTATGCAATTGTGAGCTTTGAATGACGATCTGTAATGCACAAACTGGTTTGCTATTTCTGAATCCCACCAGGCAGTGTATCGTATGTAGTAATAATGGAGTGACTGCTAATTAAATGTTGCATCGTGTGCAAGTTTTTCAATGCTTCATTTGTTCAATAACATAATTCTTTCCTGCAAATGATATAATATTAAGGTACAATACGTTTTCCGAACAGATTGCATCCACTCCTTCAAAACATCATCCTCTGCGTATACTTACTTTACTTAAGTTATAATCATCTCTGTTGCGAACTCATACTTCCATGCAGAATCAACTATATAATTCCAGTAGACTGAAGTGGTTACATGGTAACATGTGCTAACATTATACTATAAGCATGTTTTTCATGTGACCATTTATTTTAGGTACCATTCGTAAATACGTGTTAGTACTGAGTAGAACCTGTAAATCAGAAAACAGAATGCTTTTATTGGTAAATCCTATGGCTTTGCGATTGCCACCGTCTGCGATTTAGTCCTTCCTTCTATTATTGTCATCTACTAAAATATTTTTGAATCAAATGAATACAAAATTGATTTAGACGTAATTTAGTCAGTTTAGGATAATTTTTTTAATTTAAGCTTTTGTGTGGTCATTTCAGCCCAATTTAAAGTTTAGATTAAGAAAAAAAATTTTAATAATCGATGAGCCTACTATTGTTGAAGGCTACTAAAAACTGCATTTGGACACTTTTATATCCTGAGTATTTTAGGTTTTTATTTAGCAGGTCCGAGCACTGGCTGCGAACAAATGGCAGCCAGATTAGATTTCTCATTTACTGCATGTAGCCAATGCAACGAAAACCGCTTTTATATTGGTTATGAAATTGCTTGTAAAACAATAGTTAGTTAAAACCATGAGAATGCAAAATCTACTTTAGTTTTCCAGGTAACTTAACAAAAGGAATTCTTTCTTTTTATGCAATGAACACACTTCAAACTTAAAATCTGCAAAAAATCCTTACGAAAGTTGTAATTGAAGATAGTGGATTGATTAGCATTTTAATTGCTTTGCTTATAAAGCCATAGAAAGTTATTCTGCACATAGATTACATAATATACTTTTAGCAGCTAAAAGATATCTCAGAAATAGTGAATAGAATTTGAGATTTATACAATGATTAAAATGTGGGTAGATGAAGAGGATGCTAACGTTACTTTACTCACACTCTTTCAAAAATTATTTGTTTAGGTTTTTATTGTAATTCATTTGTCTTAGCCATTTACTTTTAATGAATTAAAGTAAATAAACGATGAGAAATTAAGTGATAATTCGTATTAAGAGCTTTGATCAGAAATACTCAGAATAAAACAGAATGAAAACCGTCAGATAATTATTCTTTAAAAATTGAGTGTGAGCTTCGTTCACGGCCTGAGTATAGGACATTGTAAACTTTTAAAATCCTTATTGCAGGTGATTGCTTCTCTGGAGTTGGCCCAGTATAGGAAAAACCAATGGAGAAACACGACATCATTTCCATGGAAGCGCTTTACAGATGTGGAACTTAAGCGACAGTTTAGAATGCTCGCCGTTCTTGGAACTGACGCTCTGCCTGATGACAAGTTGGAAACGGTAATTATGCAATTAGTGAAAGCATTTAGCAGTGCCTACATTAAATTTCAGTGGAACGGAGCGTAAAGTTATAATGAAATTAAAAGTTTTTCGTTGGAACTGTGACTTTCAGTTTACAAATGCTGTGAATAACATGACCACAATCTACAGTAAGGCGAAAGTGTGTGACTTCAAGGATAAGCAGAAATGTACATTAAGCCTGGAGCCAGGTAAAGTTGCATAGCCCTCAACTATCTGATATCTGCATAAATTATACGAGAATCCATTATTTTCTATATTGATTTCCAAGCCATTGGTTCCTACGTTAACGCAATGCGTCAGTTTATGGCTCTACAATGAACGGTGGCTGTTTTTGTAGAAAAAGTCTTGAGATTCGGAGGGAGAGTGCAATTTTTAATCCACCCACGCCTCTTTATCTGTGTGCCATAATCTTTAGATGCAGTGTGAGTAGAGTAGGTATATGGAACTAGATGGTCATTACGGGGACGATGTAGTTTTAGGATTGTGTGTTGAATTGAAAAGGAGAGGTCGATAGAATTATTCTTCGATGCCTACATACGTCGTTCGGATGATGTAATCATTGCTCTGTGGTTCTTTAGAATGAATGTAGCGAGGGCGCCTATGGAAGTCACATAGGTTGCTGGCTGCTGCAAGTAAAAGAAAGGCTCGGGCACAGTGGCTGAGATGGAGGCGAGGGCATTGTCAATTGTTAGCCCTGATTTCGGTTTCATGTAGTCACTTCCTCCTGTAGGCAACATTTCTCTGTGTGCGTTTCCGCCTTTTAGAGAAGTTGATTTGATTCCGATTCCGCTCTGCCCATAAGGAACTGATGAAACTAAACCAAAGAGCCCGACTTGTCATCTTGCCCTCCTTTCCTTTCATGGCCCTGCCTGACTAGTTGATGTGGTCGCATAATGGGCCACCACACTGCCTAGCCCCACGACTTATAGGCCCAGCACTCGCCCTCACATAGCCCTAATGTGCTCTGGCTACATTTCGGCTATGTCCATAGCCACGGCAAGAAGTAAGTGCAGCAGAAGTGGGGACAGCTCTGACTCTGTGTAGGTGTTGCTGTGTGTGCATTAGGTAGTCGTCCTCGCAAATGCATCACTAGCCCCATCACCTACATACCATAAAACACGATTGCTTTCTTTATTCTCTGGGCAGAACTGAATTCGTCTCAACGGATACGCTTTCTCTTCTTCCCTTTCACTATCTTACATCTCAATCAGTATGATCACTTGAGTGTAGCAGTCTTTCTTTTCAACGCCCTCCTCCACCAACTATCGCCATTCAATATTCTTTACTCTATTTAGTACAGCCGTCTCTTCTCTATAATATTATAACCATAGGAAATGAATAGCTTGGTCAGTGTCACATCCTCTCATTCATCTTATCATTACTTTTCCCATGTGTATCTGTAACAGCGATAATTATTACTGTGCAAATATCTGTACCAGGAATGAAGTACGATTTAGGTGTTTCAAAATATACATTATTTATCTGCGATTTTATTTAAAAACTTGTCTAAATTATTTTTCTTGTTATCCAGCTTCCTAATGTTTGTACTTTACAAAATTATACATTACGAAGTTATTATATCTAGACTTTTCCTGCAATATTCCTAACGTTCAGTGGTTTTTGTTCAGATTTTAAGAATTCTCCTGTGTAGTCTTCACTCTTATGTGGGTTTTTAAATAAATTATGGGTTTTACTGTTACAGGATTAAATGCCAAAATAATAATTTACACTAGACTACATAGTAGAAATCAAAAATAGGAATGGGAATATTAAACGAATTTTTGATGCAGGTATCCAAAGTGAACCTGTTCCTCTTTCATTTAAAATTGAATAAATTCAAAAGTATTAAATATTTTGACCGTGGAAAAGAGTAAGTGTATACAATAGCCAGACACAAGATGTGTGTGTAGTCGTTATTAGTTTTCCCACTTTTCCTCTCGGTTAGCTTTCCGTGCTAAAACATTAGGATAATACTGCATTTTGTAGAATTTGCAGTGAACGGTGATGTTAGTGAGAAGCCTTAGATGATTTCTAAGGAAATGGGTACCAAGCACATAGCAAGTTTTTGTATAGTGACTAGGTATACATTTATACATGCGATATGCATAGAGAAGTACAGTGAAGGCACATTCTTTGGCTTTGGCCCTTTTACATCGGTAATGGCTACAATGTGCAGTCGTATGTACATTTAGCATTTCTTTGGCCTGACTGCTTTGATCAGTACGGTACAGAGTAGAGGATATTAGCCTCTTCTTCTCCCGCACCATTCATTTACAAGATTTATTCCTTCTTATAAATACACTATCATTTTTCCTAGCACCACGGAACTATAGCTGTAAACTATTCAAGTGCTACAAGGTTTCTATTTGCCTCTGTGACTATCCCACGTCGCGATCCGAGTGAACTATTTCCTTTTCTTTCCTTTCTTTGATTTCTCCTTCATTTCACTTCCAATTTATTATTGTCCTACTGGCTATGCAGTTCTATAAACCACCCACACTAACCCTTCCCTACAACTCCTATTTCCATATCACTCAACTTCTTACATGCATAGAATCTCTTAAAAATTATGTCTACTTCCAAGATTCCTGTCTATAGTAACCACTAAAGCGTATTCAACTAATGTAAATCTTTTTCTATCTTGTCGAAGTAAATAATGTTGTCAGCTTATTGCCCATAGAGACTCACCCATTATTATTATCGTACTAAAGTAGTTGGAATTAGGCTTTACTATTTAACAAATATGATTTGCGCTATGAATCATAATTGGATATGAATTATTTCAAGTATCCGAGTATTTATGTCAGGCGCATTTATAACACTGGACACAATTGTACACCGGTGACCAGAAATACCTAGCTACCTGATCACCGTGCTATAGCTAGCTGTTTTTACCTTCCAACTCTAATTTCCATAATTTTCAACTGTGGAATATTTACGAAAGGGTAGGCATTTCTGATGACCAACCCACGCCTGGTTTCATAAAGGCGGCTGACATATTCCTCTCTGTGCTTTACTTTCTACTAAAAGATGTAACTTGGGATTAAGTTTATTACATTTTCAGTAGGTAGGCAATGGAAGCTGTTCATTATGCATCTCTAAGCTAATTACCTCAATTTCTTTTACATCTGTAGCAAATCCCATTATATTATTACACAATTCTATTCCTGCCTGCAATAGATGGGCAAAAATACATTTTGCCCATCTATGACTGTATATAGCATTCAAATGCATTTTGAATGCTGTATTTTAAATACATTTTGTATTTTTTATTTCGAACATGCATTTTTCAAAATACTTTCCGCAAAAAAAACTTTTTTAATAATAAACCCTATTGTAATTGACCAAAAATTGTATTTGTATTTTTCGGGAAAATGTATTTTGTATTTTGAAGAAATCATGAATGTATTTTGTAAGAATTTAAAAATTGTGTATTTTGAGCAAAGTATTTTCACAATACTTTACTATGTATTTTGCCCATCTATGTTGCCTACCCACTAGCTTATTTTTAGCTCGCCTTTGCACAAAAACCTTTTTTGTCAGCAGAGGAGACGATGGTTAGACAGCTACTCCGTAGGTTTTGATTCTCAAAGCAATTTCCAAGAAAATTGCATAATACTTGTAGCCATATTATCAAGTTAAATTGTCAAGAAATGGAAATGAAAGTGTATTGTGCGCAGGCAATTATTTGCTTTCCACGAACTATTATTTGAAAGCTGTGTGCTTTGTGAATGTAAATATCTTTATTTTCAATAGCACTCACACAATCGCTCAATAGCCACAAAAAACCTCCTTTGTCCATATACTTACAATTTTCAGATATCTCTGAGAACTTTTGTCGTATGATTCAATTGTACACAACGTATGTAGACCATTAAAACCATTACCATTTTGACTTTGATGTCACTAAGATGATTTTAGGATACCTAATTGAGAAACTCATCGGAGCGTGGGTAGGTACTCTTTCTTTTTAACTGCAATAAATCATTTTCACTTAATTTGTTGTAAACTTTCTATAGACTCAACAAATAGATATTTCTCATCGTTCTGATTCAATTTAAGTTCTGGATAAACTTTATTATAGAAACAATGGTAGAACACTAGATAAAACCGGAAACTACTGCTTAAGACAATATGTAAAGTTTCAAAAGTATAAATGTAATGAACAACATATATTATACAATCTCAGGCAGTTGTGATGATTCACAAGTCTCAGAAACAGATGTGGATATGACTCACAATGTGGGGATGATTATATCACTATAGAGCAATGACTTGTGTGCAGTCAAAAAATTAAACTTTCTGGAAGAGAATTTAATAAAATGTTTTTGGAAGCAGTAAGGCTGTTAATTTGCATTTTAAATGATTTTAAGCCCTTCATAGATGTTGAATGTATATTTTTGTAAGGAGAGAGGATAGGGAAATAAACTCGGAAGAGAAGAAGGAAAATATCTTGTGGCGTTGTTGATAGAAGTTGTGGAGGAAGATTGTTATTTGGGCAGGAGAGGTTACAGTGTTTGTTGAAAGACATTGACTGTGTATACAGGTTATAAATAGGTCCGTGTGTAGTCAATGCAAGATAAATGTGAGTTGGGGATTTAGAGAGAGGGCGTAGTAGAGTTTCTGATATAAAATGTCGACTCTCTGTTCCAATAATTGACTATATTTTGTGACAGAAACATATGCTTTCCTTGGTTTGATTGTAGTGTATCCGGGTTTTGGAGCGGAGGGAGTGGGGTATGCTAGATAACAACGGCATATAGCCGTCGCGGTATCTTAGAGCAAGTTAATTTGATTTTCCAGTTAGCTCTTGTTCCAGGAATTCCCTTTCTGCTTTGAATCCAACTTGGTATTCCTTTGGTTATTGTTGCACAGAGCTTTCTCATTTTCATTTCAGTGACGAATAGCGAGTGCTCCTATTCGGATATCCTACATCCTCTACTTTTACTATTTACTACTACTCCTCAACCAGCTCTTCATACACTTTTAGTTAGGTAGGTAGGCATGTATACTTCTGTCACAAGTTGTGCTATACGTGATACCTAGCTACTAATAGGAACAGAAGATGCTTCAATGGAGAAAGTGAGAGAGAGAGAGTTGGTTATATCAAAGAATCCTTGCAAGTTGATACGAATTTGAAGTCCTTTCTCTTTTGATTTTACAATTATAATTAGAATCAGATGGATAAAGTATGTGGAGTATAGAATTCCGCATTTGGATCTTCAGAGACTCTTTCTCTCTCTCTCTCTCTCACCAGTTTCATCTCTCTGCTCCAAGTCAAAGTTAGAAATACTCACGTCTACATCTGCATTGCCTTCTCCTTCATTGTCAGTAGCAGATCTGGTGTGCTAATAGTCCCAGACCTCGACGACATAGTAGCTATCTGCAACTACTTACTTTCTACTATAGTATAATAGCAATATCTTCGCCATAGGTAGATTCGTAAGGGTGGAAGGAGGTGCTATACGCGAATACTCATTTCTAATTTGATTACACAGAAGTTCTATAATTAGCCCTACTAATACTTGAACTGGTTGTTGTGACACAACTTTGGTTTCCATTTCCCCGGCACTAAGCATCTCTCATCGCTCTTTGACACAAATAGAATTTATATTTATCTACTTTCACTTGAGAGATCTAATTTTAGAGCCAAGAAATGAATGAATTATATCAATTAATGAGGATCTCTGATTCTTGTTTATATCAGCGCAGACTTGTCCGCCTAGTAGTTGCAGCCGTACACGCCACGGATCACGACTCACAGGAATTTAACTAAGCATTCACAACTCCAAATGAGATTTGTCCACTTTCTAATGTATCCAACCAACCTAGAACGACATCCGCAATTTCACCACACTTTCTCTCTTCCTTTCCCCTGCTTATAAATGCACACCCAGAATTCAATGAGGCCACCACACTAGAGCCTTAACCATCTTTTATTCACACGCCTTTCCATTATCTCAATGGCATCTTGTTTTGTCAATGAAATGGTTTTTTTCTCGTTTTATTCATCTATGCCGTTATTTTGTCTATTTCCTTCTTTTGACTAACTTGTATGGAAACAAAACAACGCGCTACATGGTCACTTTCACTCAAAGTCTTCCGCTTTGAAACTTTCTCTTTTATTCCTGCTATATTTCGAAATTGAGCTCTATGTATTTATTTACAGTGGGACTAGAATTGTTCTTCGTATATTCATTGCGTCGTTGGTTATTATACACAGGAGCCTAAAGTTGCCTTCTATTCAAGTGTTGCTAAATTTCTTTCAGAGAAAGGAGTTTATTGTTTAAATCTGAAAGCTCTGGTAAATAGTTGTACAAGAATAGCAGGAGCTCTGGCTTGATGTTTTCGGAATGAAAACGTAGTGGGTTGAGAAAGGTCACAAAACTCGGCAAAGTATTCTACGAACAGTAGTATAAATACATTTTGTTATGATTACTATTAATTCCCCTCTAGCAAATCATAGAAAGTTTGTTTATAATATTTCCCAGGTTTATTGATAAGTGTATTATTTAATAACAAGGAAAATGATAAAAGCTTTATTAATTGGACTAATCGTCTTTATTGGTGGGTTTGTACAAGCCCCAAAGTGACTGCCCACACATCTCCTGAAATATTATTGGAAATAATTAGCTCTCTTAGCTGTTAAGTAGATTTAGATGTGGGTAATGGAAATAATTATGGATAGTGAAATGAAATGAGTTGCAGCAGTAGTGAGTTAGTATTTGAAGAATGGAAAAGAGTGCTAAAAATTCCCCAAGTAGAAATAGAGCTGAAAGCAAATATCATTTATTCGTCGTTTGGAATCTCATTCATGGTTTCTGGTTCCAAGAACACACAGAGTCACACAGTACGTCAAGTTGAGAATGGTAAAGTGTAACAGTGTATGTATGTGTCGAGGCGAGGAGGGAGAGAAAGAAGAGAAAGTGGAGGCCGTTGTGTGTGTGTGTGGGGGGCTATATACGTATAACTGTGGCAGGGCATAAGAAAACTGTGTCGTTGGTGAGTGTACAGTGCTGGCAGTAGAAAGGGAGCAAATAACATTTCGGTGGTTTCGTCTGTGACGGGAAAAGTCTGTTATTTTGGCTGTGTTTGTTTGGCAATTTAATGTAATGGAAGGTCTTAATACAATGTCGTGTGTTGTTGACAGAACTGAAGGAAATATTGTCGAAGAGCCGTAATTACGAGGAGTTGGAACATGTCTGGCTCAGTTGGCGGGATGCGACTGGCAAGCAAATGCCCACCCTCTACTCCCAGTATGTCGACCTGCTCAATGAGGCTGCTAAAATGAATGGTAATTACACTTGCTACATACTCTATCAAACTATCTAATGCATACTAGTCCTCTGGGAGCTCAGCAACAATTTCACTCAAACATGCGGGTACCTGTGCACACTCCACACATCTACCCGCCACTGTACAATGCAAAGAGGTCATTAGTCGCCTATGCAGAAATATATAATATTATTATTACGGCCACATTCTCCACTCGGCTGCAGCAATGTCGTCCGAGCCAGAGAGCAAGACGAAGGACCAACCCAGCCACTACTCAACAAACATCTCTACACTACCTAGAAGTGCTCAAACACAAAAAATCTTTCCACATCACATACATTTATTCCCTTTTACTTGCCATTCAAAGAGAGAGAGAGAGAGAGATGTGTTTCTAGTAGAGAGAGAGAGCCCCTATCTGTAGTCATATAATAAAAATCAAGGTTACACCATGCTTAACATCACATAACACTGAAAACAGAAGTAAAGTAGGCAACATTATTGCAGTGCATTCAATAACGTAGGCCGCATAGCGATATAATCTACAGATCTCCTGATTTACCCTACTCATGATACAAGTATTGAGCAATGAGAATCTATGTATTCCTATTCATTATCGGACTGCACTATAATTAATTTTCAAAGGGTGCATTCAAGTACAACCGTTAAATTGTTATCGTTTTAAGATTTAACACGTAACAATTGATGACAACCACCATCGTGAACATCCATTTTTATTTCGGCGACTGAACGTATTATTTTGGCACATAGCAGTCATCAAGCAATCAAATGTAAAATAGTAGCATTGAAAATTGGAAGTTGCTAGCTTATTCTCAATTTGTGTCATAACTGCATCATAGGATCCAATATCGAAAAGTCTAGTTTGCCCAAGGATCATCATGTTAGTGCAAACTGTTAAAATAACAACATTCACCTGGATGTGGTTGAGTGTTAAAGACATGAATTAAGATATTTCTCATGCGAAAAATTTAATAAATGTCGTTATGACTTAACAAATTTGTTATCTTAACGTAAATAACGACTATAATGCATATATCATTTTTAACCCATGGTTACTTGATTTCACCCTAAGTCAATTGTTGTAGCAGTACACAATAATGAAATAATATGGAAGACATAAAAAATAATGATGTCATATCGCTATTGAATCCATTTGGTCAATGATCTGCTAGTTAGTGATTCACACTTTTGACACAGGCAAATATTGTGACCCCTATACAGTTCTTGCAAAATTCTCTCATCCGAAAAGATGGAATGGGGGAAAAGGGAAGAATTTGCTTTAGTGCACTATGTGCACTTTTATTTTTTGCTATATCTATAGAGAGATTTTCTCAGAGCTTAGTTATAGGTAGTAGTGTGAAAGGGAGCAAGAGACATTTATTTTCTCTGGGCTTAGCCTGTAAAGTAGGAAAAGTTTGGAGTTGTGCATTTAGAGTGTTGTAGAGGAGAGGAGTGGGATAGAGTGGGAGAAAGTCTGTATATGTTTGTGTATGTGTAGGATTGTATGTAGCAGGGGAGGACAATAAATATTTTCAATGTCATTTATGTACGACTGTGTTTTCTTGTGGATGTCAGTGTAGATGTCGGATTTTGGGGAGGAAGGAATGCATAGCAAACGAATACTCCCACGCACACATTTTCAATTGCTCTATTCAATTGAAAAGTGAAATCCGTTTTCCACCATGAAAATTTAGTCGGGCTCTACCTCCCATAGGCAAAAAAATATAAAATGTCCCATTTTTAAGCTTCATTGTTCGAGGCGACGTAGTAGTGTTGCTCTGAATGCGCTGACGTTTGCCATTTCTTTGACTGAAATCAACCCATTGCACTATAACAGAGTGTACTGGGCTAGCGACTCACTCTACGGACAGCCACTCTTTACATTTATTAACCATTAGCCAAATACAAATATCTGTAGCATTACGTAATTCAAAGTCTGTAAGGAAAGGCTATAGCTCTTTTGGAAAGAAAGTGAGAAAATATACTATTTCAATGTCTACGCCATTCTCTTTATTTATACACTTATAAAAATGACATTGCCTACTCGCGGCACAGGAAATACGAGGACTATTACATCTAGCCATGGCTAGCTGCTCTGCAGGCAATGCCAACAGTCATTGTTTGCAGAAAGATTCCATAAACCATAAATGTTGCTGTGAGGCACACATATTACGTGTGTCTTGAACTATATAGAGTGGGTGGAGGTTGGTTCCTTATACTAATGCTATTATTATGTCTACCATGGAAAGTACACTCCGTGAACTTCTAAATAGGCAATGAATTTCCCTTTACTTTGACAAACTGAATGGGGTTTTAGCCACTTGTCATTTTAATTAAAGGATTTAAAGACGCTACCGAGTTATGGCTCATGATGTACGAATCCGACGACTTCCCAAATGATGTTTACACTCTGTGGAAACAAGTGAAACCTCTTTATGAGCAATTACATGCCTACGTGAGGAGACAACTTCGTCTGCAGTACGGTGAAGGTAAAATCTCTAAGGACGGAGCCATTCCTGCTCATCTTCTTGGAAATATGTGGGCACAAACTTGGGGAAACATACTCAATTTTACAACTCCATTCCCTGACAAGACCAGCGTTGATGTTACTCCTGCCTTGATCAAACAGGTGCTGCCAATAATATACACTCTCTTTAAATAGACCACTTCATCAGCACGTACTGGCAATAGTCCTAGTCGAACATTGCATCCTGCAGCCGTGCACTGCTTACAGCAACTTCACTAACATTTTTATTCATGCAATTTCAGTTGTCTCTTCATAAATCAAATTAACATTAAAATCTTCAAAAATATATGCACATATTCATACATGCATATAAATATCCTTTTAATACTTTAGAAAATGAAAGAATTTTTAAAATGACATTATGCCAATCTAAAGAATATTTATCTACAGTAATTTTAAGTAGATAATGTTTTAAAATCAGAATATTTATTTGCGCAGAATTACACGGCTTTAAAAATGTTTGAGACGTCCGAGAAGTTTTTCAAGTCCGTTAATCTGACGGGAATGCCTAGCGAGTTCTGGAAGGAGTCAATCATCGAGAAACCTACGGATCGTGAAATTGTGTGCCATGCATCCGCTTGGGACTTTTGTAATGGAATTGATTTCCGGTAAATTAACTTCTCATGCACTTTCTCCAGACTGTTTTCCTTTCCAGTACACTTGCATGCAAATAGTATACGCTAAACGTCAGTGCCATTTACGCTCTTTGCAACAACTGTCCAAAGAATGCAAGCAAATACATCTGATACATAGGCCGTCCCAGAAAAAAACAGTTTACATAGAAACAGTATTACGTTTATAATAAATAAAGTCACTGACAAGATTTTACTGTAATGGATAGGTGTAATGTGTACTGAGTACACAGTGACTGTATACAGGATACTTCAGATCTAGTGATTTTAAGTCATGCACTTTCATGAATGTTTTGTAGGGCTTTTAGGAAGGAAAGGCGAATTTTAATTTAAATGTGGGAACTTGTGCTTCGGAAGCCACCCTGCATAAATGTGTACAAATTTATTTGAGTGCTGGATGGGAAAAGTCCATTAGTCATTATTATATTGTCGTTCTCCTCAAAAATTAAATGCGATAACACCCGCAAATCAGCGCGAATTTCCTGATCCAATTTTTTGTGCTCCTTTTCTCTAAGTGTTTATGATTTTCAAAGCAGTCAGCAGTTTTTATTATTGTCAAATGATAATATGTTATGCCAGTGAGCCTTATTCCGTTCTTGATCATTTTATCTACAAGTAATCTTAGAATATCTACAAGTAGTCTTAGAATATCTACAAGTAATTTAGTAAAATCTTTGAGTTGAATGATAACATCAATAGAACTTTGTGTTGTGAAGTGTTTGGACAGAGTTGCAAGAAGGTAAGTGCGGTGTGATGTCATGGCATGGCGTGGCACCTGACAGTGCTAAATACACAACTGGATGCTACTTAAATCGATTTTTCTTTCTCCCCTTTCTTCGACCCTTGAGAGTGTAACTTTTCTTGTGTGAGAGTTTGCTTTTCTTTGTTGGGCGTCTTCGCAAACACTTGAGCTCAGACAGATTCATTCAGACACAATTATTGATACATCTACTAGATACAGTAAAAAACAAACGCTCCCATCAAATCCCATTTCAACCTTAAATTCATTCACGCTCACTTATGCGAACATACCATTTAGATCACAAAAATTGAAACATTTTGTTTACTCGACGTCAAGAGAGTACGTAGGATGTATCATCCGTCATCTGCCCATTTCCTAGTCACCTCATCCTCTGCTGGAGGAGGCAGGCTCGTGTCATATAGTGGGAGTAGGAATCTGACGTAAATAATAATAAAAAAAACCAAAGCAGGAACGAAAAAATCAAGTTTTAATATTTCGGCACATTTGCTTTTTTGTAAAAATAAACTAGGCAAAAAAGGTTGCTTTCTTTTTCTTTTTTATATTTCAATAAATTGCATTTAAAAAAATCTTGATGAGTATAGTGCAAAATATTTAATAGATCAAAGTTAAATTTTAAACCGCTTAAAATAAGATTATCAAAGCTATTAACTACATCATTTCCTTTCACTTTACTGATGGGTAAATAGCAAACAGCAAGAATTGCAAAATGCATTGCTTTTAAGGAAAATGTTTTTATTTTGTTTCTTTCTGTACTATAGCTTAAGGCTTGACCAGACAAGAGATTTTCTTAAGTTATGAAATGATAGTAGGAGTATATTTGTAATGTAATCTCTTGTCACTTGCATTAAAAAAGTTTATCCATACGTTATGCGTCGCAGAAAAAGATTTGCGGGTTGAATGATTCCCATTGATTGTCAATGAACTTCTGTATGAGACGGACTATCTCCTTTGATATCATTTTTCCGCCCTAATGGCCGATCTTCTCTATTTGCTCTTCTGTTGTGATTGCTAAATAAAGCAGTGCCAGATATCAGTGCAAAAATAAAGCAAAGCAGGAATCTCACCAAAATCACGTTACATAAACACGGGGGATGTAAATTGGACAAAATCAGTGTAGGTACAAATACTGAAGCTGTATATCATTTATATTTTGCGTCATTGCTTTGATTGGAAATGGATAACGAAAAGATTCCTTCGGAAAGAATCAAAGCCCGTTCTGATTCACGCCTTTGACAATCCTTGAATAGATATTCTTAGATATTATCATTACCTTGTACTCCCACTAATCTATCTATCGTTATATCTATTGCCTCCAAGCTACGACAGGACAGCTTTCTTTCTTCCTCCTTATGTAAGTAGTGTAGGCGGATTACCAACATCATTTGTTAAATTGGCAACAAAACGTGTAAATATCACAGCAAAATCAGAGCGAAATCTGGAAAGGGCATTTTATTGTTGGAGAAATGGGTTTCAAGTTTCACTGTTTTTGCAACAAAGATTTTATTGTCGACTATAGACCTTTCCCTCTCACGTCACATCGAAGAAATCAAGTTGTACGAATCTTGTGCATATTATATCTACTTGGCTGAAATCAGTTTTGAAATGGGTTATCTTTTCCTCCGCCTTTTTATTTAAGTTAAGCAAAACAGAAAAAATTAAGAATTGTTAGGAAATCAAGTATATGTGATTCCTGTAGCACATTACTGCAAACTTATTTGAAGGTGCACTTAACGTGTACTTTTCAGAATATATTTGAGATAGATTCGTCCTTCATAACTGAGAGTAGAGTTGGCAGTGTGCAAAAAACTTTTATGAAAAAGCTGTGAGAAGTGAAGTATTTATTGAATGGATAGAGAACTTGTTGGATATATGCAAGAATTTTTGATTGTGAGTAGGAAGAAGGAGGGTTTTCAATTATATAAGCTGTTAATATCATTAGGAGTGCTGTAATTCTGAAGGTTCAGTGAGAAATGCTGAGCAACTGGTAAAAGTTAGATAAACAATGTGTCTTATCATGCAGTTGTTAATGGGAATGAGTGGATGTACATCCCATCCAAAATGATCCATTTTGTTGATTCGGGTTCAGCAGTCCCCCACTGAGCCGAGATTGGAAAGTTTCTCACTTCTTTATTTGATGGAGGGAAGTCAGAAGAAAATATTGACCTTTAGTGAACCTTTATCTGCTATGGCAAGTCTAAAATGTTATTTTGAGCAGACTTTGAGGGGAAAATCGTTTAGTTTATCGCAAGGCACATTTATGTGGGGCTAGAAAGTAAAAGGACTATTAGGTATTACATTAGTCCGCTGACTTTCTTTCTCTCTCTTAGTCTGCTGACTTTCTTTCTCTGAGTTTAGGTAAGCCATGAGACCCAGATTGCGTCTCTGTGTATAGCGTTGAGGGGGAGTTGAGCTTATGCCTCGCTTATTTTCGCATTAACATCGATTCAATTCGGACAGTAGTGACTAGTGAGGATTGGAAGTTCATCAATAGATATAAATGGCGTTTAAAGGGACTATATGGGCGTAGCGAGAAGTAGAGAGAAAGAGAAAAGGAGGATAATAAAAATAACAATGCGACTAATGCTTTTGTAAAAGGGAATTCAATGTGGCAACGTATGTACATTCGTAGGAGCGGATCTCTATATTTGGTTTTATTGTGTCTGTTATTTAGGAGTCGTGTGTCTGCATTATGCACACACAGAGAGTGTATTCTTGTTGTGTCTCCGGGAAAAGAGAGTTAAATTGAAATAGCTAGTCCAGCCAGTTACTTTGAATTAGTTGCCTCACCAGACTGAACTGGATTATTGTAAGAAAGAGTGAAAGCCGATTAGGATTATCTATCTGTAAAGAGGGGAGAAGTCAAGTCTACTCATCTGAAGAGACTTTCCTTCGACTTTCTTCCGTCCACCCGCCGTGTCCTCTTCCCATGGATTTATTTCTCACATGTGTTGGTTTAGCGCATTATTAGGCCACAACGAGAACCTGAGAATGAAATAGATTTTTCCGTATTATTACAGTAAAATGAATTGCCTCTCTAAAAGCCCTTGCTCCACAATTGCGTACTGAACTTCACTGCCATACATCCATCTCTACATACACACAACATGTGCAACAACAGCCCTACAACAACAAATAACCAAGCCCTACACACTATAGTCCCTTCCCTACTCCTATACACCAATGACCACTACAATAATGCAACTCCACGCCTCTTAGTTTTATTTATTATTTCTCGCTATTTATTTCTGCACTTGGATACATCAATTTATTATTTCCGATCCTATGCTCTGCTCTACTGACCCTACAACACCTCATAAATCAATCCTACTTCAATACATTATGCACAGATTCTATTTCCGTCCAACAATCCATCAGTTACTCAGTCTCTTCAATATTCCTATCCGTCCTTCTCTCAGCAATTTTGGCCCCCAGGATGCTATTATGCTATTTGGATCAAGTCAGCCATCACTTCATTTGAGATTCTAATTTTTTACTCTTCAACGAATAAAGCTCCGTTATTATAAACAACACCAAGTCTTGAGCTAGAACTGAACTACTTTTCACCGATTCGGAAATTCACATTTTGACAATGTAAAAAATTGGGCAATTGCAACAGCCTAGCAACAAATATAGGTTAATGTAGCATCCATTCGCCTACTTATGTATCTTTTATTTTTTAGAAAATCTAATGGTATAAGTTGTTTTATTTGTGGTGTTCTAGCACGTTTAACTATAAATGGAATTAAGTTAAAATTAACTCACATGTTACCAAACATATTATAATATGTAAAAGCTCCCCATCAATTTCTGTTTCAACCTCTGATCATATACAGTTTCCATTATGGTAGATTTAAACAATTATATGTCAACTAAGCAATCATTTTTTCTCCAACAATTAAAATTAGGGATAAATATTACAACATTTCAATCCTACAGTGTATCAAGTCAAAAAATGTTTTTACATGAGAACACGCTAGAATACATTTGATTATTGCACAGTAAATACATAGTATAGCCTACGCAAATGAGAGATTTATCTCAAAAGGTTATTCTGTAGAAGATAATGATAATTTAGCAAGTAATTGGACATTGACTTTTTTACAATTACAAGTAAGTCTTTTTCACAGAAGCAAGTTTTGCAAATCTTTAACCAGAATACAAAAGCAATGAAAGTCGAGAAAATTGGCAGAAATTCTTGATGGCACATTCGGTTTACAACCTTTTATATCCGAACGACGGGCTCATTACTTTGCGTTGTGTTTCAAGGCTCTGTTCAGTGCTCGTACTAAATACGTGGTTCTCATCTGGAGATAATTGAGTTGACCACTCATTCAGAAGAGCCTTGATGGATTTACTGTACTTGATTTTATTGCTTACCCAACATCAACTGGAATCGTGCAGTGCAATTCTTTGCAAACACTACACAGACATTGACACTGATTATAGGAAATGTACGAAGTACATTGTTCATTTGAAGTATAAAAGCATAGAACCCAAGTAGCAAAATTGCTTTTAATAACAACTTTAAAACGTTCCCAGTCAGCCGAGTCATGTCGTTGTTCGTCGTCAAGTCGTCGTTCAATAATATGATAGATGTCGCAGGGCCGAAATATTTTTATAGTTAGTGTATAGCTACTTAGCGTAGTACGAATATAGAAACACAAGTCAGTTAGTTGCTCGTACCATAATACTATTATAGTAATTTGCGCCCAATTGTTACTATTTATTTTTATTCAACTTTTTCCCATTTATAATTATGTAGATCTTATTAATTTAGGATTCTATTTTCCAAATTGACATTATTAGTTAAAAATCACCGTTCTTAATAGTGTTTATTTTAATTATTAGTGTTGTATTATTAGTTTAGCTATAGGTTTAGGTGAATATGAATTTGAAGTAGAATAATTATCAAAAAATACATTGAGCACAGTACGCTCTTATGTCCAAAGTTGAAGGTTCTCACCGGGGGGTGCCATGAGATCTGAACGCGTTACAAAGGCTAAGTGGTTTTGGCTGTGTGCGCTCACTAGTATACGTATGGAAGCATTGCTGATGAAATAATAATATAAGGTCCATATACTATTGATGTACTGATGCTGAAGGTTACTTTGGTGAAATGGCAGAATGTGACTTCTTTTTAGCGTTGGACATTGACATTAAAAGAGTACAATTCCAAGTAAATGAACTTTTCAGACTTAGTTCCATATAAAAATATTTTCATTCAATTGTAGCAGACAAGTATTTCATTTAGGTACTTACACCTAGACTATTCCTTTTTTACATTGCATAACAATCGCCCACAATGATTGCAGCTGTATCGAATGTAAAATGGAATGCGTCAGAATGGTCAATATGTACAATTTAATAAAATATGAGAGTCAAAATCAGTTTAAGTTAGTTCAAAAAGGAAGGAAAAGGTCAGCTTCAAGTAGCAACACTGATTCAATTTGTAAAAGAAACGGAATATTTCTAATCAGAAGGTTTCAGACTCCCTTTTTGCCTTGTCATTCCCTCACTTGACAAAACACTCATTGTCAGCTCATTTTTTGCGAAGAACATTTGCTTACTTGCTTCATACTGGCTCTAGGAAAGCAGAAATGTCAAGCCAAATCAATGACATGTATCACGTACCATGTGCGTTCATTTGACTGACATATTTCAATCCAGCTATCTAGCTCAATGCATACATAAGAGGATTTTCTCTGTCGTGGATACTTACTTACATCATTCCAGCATTCCTTATTTTCCAAGTAAGTTGCTCGGGCTTCGACCTACGTAAGACTTTAGTATTGAAGCTCCTTACGGGCAAAGAGATTTAAGTCGATCAAAAATCAATCAAAAATCAATCATCTTAATTCTAATCATGTTGGCATTAATTACAAACGAAATGCAAAGTGATTTCAAAAAAGTTTACATAAATGAAGGGTCTCTAATTAAAAAATTGTTCTTTAGATATTGTTGCGTCTTTGTTGTTTGGGATTCTAGGTTGTAGTTACGGTATAATGATTATGACTGATGAAACAAGGTCTGGTAAAAGGAGAAAAATTGTGACGGCAAAGCAATAGATTGAAAGCATTAACAGATGCATTTAAAAATCACGCGGCGATTTTTTTTAAATATTTAGTTGTAGTTTTCATTGTTCCCAATTGAAAGAAATTTAATCAGTCAATAAAAGGGCAAAGCATAGTGCTATTATGCGACATACCAGAATTACCAGTGACCGTACTCGCAGTCGCCATTACAATTTCTTCCTGGCAGCAATTAAAATATGCCCTAAGTCGATCACTTAGCAACCTCTAAATCATTGTCATTGTCTGTAAATTGCATAAAGAGAGAAGGCAATGACTCCCAGTGACTTACAAACCCGTTAGTAATGTCCATAAAATTCAAATTATTTCCAATTTACAACAAGTATTTACGGTGCCAATATAGGCCCAGCCCAGGATTTACAGAAGGGAATAAGGGAACTCGCCGATGAAAGCCCAGAATTGCATTCAATTTATAAAAGGGTCACGTTCCTCTCTCCATAATTTAATCTTTCATAATCTAACTTAGGTTGTTGCTTTGTATGAAAGTATGGCAGTGCTTTACAGCTTTACTTAAGTTATATAAGCTATTATGCAATGAAAAAACTGTTTTTCTATTATTTGATTAGCGCTCCAATTGTCGCTTTCTCTCTCTGATGATGTAAACTTTGTTGGTACAAAAACTTGTCCTAATTTTAAATTTCATAGTCCTACTAACTTTTGCATTACAATATGAAAAATGTCGTAAGAGAAGGTTGGCTAAGCTTGTTATCATTACTTTTTGTTGATATGACTTTTTCCTTTTACTCAGGATTAAGCAATGCACCAAAGTCACCATGCACGATTTCATCGTTGTCCATCACGAAATGGGACACATTGAATACTTCATTCAATACAAAGACCAACCGATGCCATTCCGTGAAGGAGCTAACCCAGGTAACATTATTTTGAATTTAATTCATCTTCGATATTTTAACATATTATATTGGCTGTCACCACTCACACCTGCTCATTGGACAGATAGACAATTGTGAATCTTTTACTATAATAACAATTGCTAGTAAATCACCAGTGATGCATATTGATGTAGGTAGCACATTTTATGCTATCGCAGTTGCATCAGATTTGATAAACCAATTTGAAAGTTAAGTGAAAAATCAGTAGGGAGCCAGATAATTGATAAATGCCAAGCCAAGATAAAAACTTTCACCCTTAAATAAAGTGCACTTGCACATGTGTCATTGGTTGTCCTTTGTAAAGTAAATATGTAGCTCGTTATGGCTTCATATCCAAATATGGAGTCTGAATGTGCTGTCTAATCTTCATACTTTCTGCCATACAATGCAATAATGCCAAATTATTTGATTTCTGCGAAAAAGTGCATTTTGCACTTTTTCTCCACGGCTAAATAAATAGGTATTAGAATTCAGAAACATATAAAATATTATATAACTGCTCAACTATTGTCCTTACTGCACGGTAACACTGATCGTTATGCAATATTTTGCTTGGAAAAAGTTGAACAAGAAAAAACCTTGGATAAAACTTCCTTGTTATTAAAAAACTGTTAGCTTTTGTCAAAGTATTGTTAACCCAAAAGTCGGAAATCTCTAAAATTAGGTTTCGTTGGGAAATGACATTGTTAATATGAATTCACAATTGGAACAAGGGTACTACTGTAACTAGCTAGCTGTTAAAAAATTTTTACTGATTCCTGGCACGAGGATTTTGTCAAAATGACATACTTATATTTGGAGGTATAAAACTAAACTAATTAATAGTCTTTGATGTCTTTTCAGAAATGTCCCTTTTTTGTTGTAATCAAATGTCGAAATTGGCTGTTAGACAATATTTAATCTAATACTGGAGTACTATTATACTTCCTTAAATACATACGCAGCACGTGTAGATTGTTTGACACCACCTACCTGGCTTGTCAAAGTAAAGTAAAGAAAGCATGTGAGAGAAACATGTGAAAGCAAGACTTTTGGCAAAGATCTCCAGTTGGTAGTACTCCATCTCAATTTTCATAGCATACTACACAGAATGTAAGATGTATCGTGTAACTAATTACGTCAGTCATTGAAATTAACTTAAGTGCATTAAAAGTCAATTTTTGAATTTATAAAACTTGTAGTTATATGATACCTACTCACAGTATATTTTTTATTTCTTTTGAGAATGGTACTTTACAAGTTTTTATACAAAGTAAAGTTAGGTAGGTACCAGTATTTTTATTGTAATAGAGACTAAAGGAGGAAAAGGATAATGTTTTTGGAACATCATCATTCCTATTCTAATGTGTAGACTGACACAATATAATTCTGCATAAGAGCTATCCTAATTTGATTCAGGGTTTTTAAGGTTGTCTTGCTGATAGGAATCTTGACTCCTATAATGAGCTTATCTGGTATGTTCGCAATAGCGATTGGTTGAGAGAAGTCAAACGCGGGAACTCCATAACAATACCAAAATTGTTATGTATAAGCAAATAGATGTGAGAAGAAAAGTAGCTGCTAGACTCCTTTCCTTCCTGTCTCACCGCTACAAACAAGGAGTACGCTTTGCCTTCCCCCCGGGCACCGCCGCACCAGGTGGGTTCAGTAGAACAGTTGCTTTATAAAATTCTGAACTTTTATATTGTACTTTTTGTCCAGTAGCAAATAGCAACAATTTTCAAAATGTACCATGAAAGTCTCATATAAAGTTCAGAATGTTACAAAATAAGCGTTCTACTGAACCCACCTAGGCTACAAATTACATTATTATTGGGGCCAATGTGTTTCCAGGGTTTCTTGGTATGGGTTTTTGTATAAGTGAGGAAATTATGTATTTTCCCCCAAAATCAACTAAGGGACGTAATCCAAACATTGACAAGGAAGAGACTATTGCGAGACGCTCTCCAGCCAACACGTACTCCTGGAATTAGTACGGGGAGAATGGTTGATTACGGTCGCAGACTATTTGGGCATAGAATAACTAAACGCTGCGCTTCGCTGGCTAGGAGAAGGTTGAATTGTATTTATCTTATGGTAAAGAGTTGGGAGAGTAGCTAAGAACCTTTCGTAATCTGCCCAATAGTGATGCGTCGTAGTATTTTGCAGCAAAATTAATAACACGGGTAATGTACAGAGAAATAAGTTCAAATTGAAGCAGGGAGGAGCCAACTCCGGTGGGGCTGCTGGGGTGGGGAGTGAGGTGTAGGATGCCCCGTGTAAAAACCTTGAACTAGAGAAGACCAGACCTTCTTGCTCTTATTCTTTGATTTTGGGTTTCCCATTTTGCAACTCCGAAATACCCTCACATGTATACCAAAGCCCCTTCCCCAAGAAATCCCGTAAGCTGATTAATCGGGGCCCAATTATTAATTACGAAGAAATACAAAATGAATCCATGAATTTCAACGTGAAGAATTTCAAAATTGAGGGAGAGTAAACCACCTGGCAGCCTACAAAACCATGAACAAATCCATCAATGTAGTTCTTAGGGTAAAAATAGGCGATTTCGAATGAAATATCAATTTTAGTCGAAATCCTTCCACGAAAATTGGTAGCTCTCAACGCCAAGTCCATAATTCCTCTCCCATATAACTAGCTTAGGTGGTATGTAACGCAATAGCCATTGATTGAAAGAAGTCA
>JAAAYG020002287.1:0-14428 GCA_009936455.2 Tomocerus minor
AGTTAATCGCCGCAACAGGAAGACGTTTTCGAACAACGCGCGAATTCGACAAACCCAACCAGCAAAATGAAAAATGCGCCCCCCTTGCCGGTCAACCCCCCCCCCCCCCCGGAAATGAGTTCTAAATACGGCACTGAGTTACAGAGGAACTTCTAGGGTGTTTGCTACGTGTTGGTTTACGACTCCCTTTCCTTTCCTCAGACTATTAACCTACAAAGGAACAGCTTTCCATTCAATTAATAATTGCTAAAGATAAGTGCTTTTTCACAGCTTCTGTTTCTACAATTAAGATTTATATTCCTTCGCTCGATTTATCAAAGAAAAGAGCTCCTAATACCTTGTACACTTACTGGAAACACTTTGTTACAAAGAAATCTTAATTTATATACTATTACAAAGCGAGAATGTACATTTATATAGCTATACATTATTACTATATGGCCTATAGCATTCACAGGCAGCACGAAAGGAAAAAACAAATCTACACTGCCTGCAAACAAATTATCAAATATCAATCTGATTTGTAAGTAAACATTCCAAAAAGAAAAGTTCTAACATTTTTGTTTCTAGTATGTCATTGTGTCGACATACGTACAACTATGAAACAATATCATTTAGATTGCTAAAAACAAAAAGTTCAAATGATTTATGACAAATTATGGGCAACTGCTTCCCGTGCTTGTTGCTTAAATATATTACATAGTTTGCTCTTTAATGATCTGCGAGTCCTATGTGAAAAATGAAAACTTTTTACTGGGGTCATTGCGCTTATACGGAATCTGACTAAAACTAGGTATAGGTACCTAATTGTTGGATATTTTTTTTATAACTGTAATAAAGGGGAATGCCAATGTGTAGTATTCCTATTTTCATTCTTCTGCTCGAATGAATGCTTTTTATTGAGTCATTTCCTTTGAATTCATCGATTTTCATCGTTCTGACTCACTATCTTTGACTATTATGGAAACCATATATTATTTACTATGAATGAATGAATGGATGTAATTTCAATTCATCATATAAGTAAATAAATATCATATCTATATACCGATGCATATAAGTAAATTATTTATATTTGCGTTAATTAGGATTTTGAAATTCACACTCAACAACACCATGAATTCAGGGAAACCATTCAATTCATCACGTACAACAGTAATGGAGCACCTTCACATACAGACGTAACGCCAAAACTCTGTCGCGTTGTTTCTATAGCCAGGAAATTAAACGAAACGAGAAAAGCATAATATAATCTCAGTTTGCTAATTAGACCATTCCTCTTGAATTCATTGTGGTTCTTACCAAAAACCTGTTAGTCGCATTTCAACGAGTTCAATCATATTATACACCTTACTATCATGGATTTGTGTTTCTAAGCAAGTCATTGGTACCCCTACCACTGCAATGCATTTGCTAGGTTTTACATCCCATAATGCGCATTTAATTCTCTTATTCTTACCTTAACAATTTTCTCTGAGTCTCCCCTCCATTTGCTGATAATTGAAGCAGTCGATATGTTAAAAAATGTTGTTCCACACTCAGAAGCCACAGCCTTAGCTAACAGTGTCTTCCCTGCAACAAATAAAACATTGAACATTGATGAAGGTAGCTAGTAGCTAATTTTACTACAGAATGAATCTCAGATACGGAAATTGATGGCATAAAAATATCCCTATACACAGAATAAGTATAGGATCTACTTGCTAAATCAGTACATGGAAAACAAAACGAATTCTATCCACATAATTTGATTTCATCATTAATAATAAATGTCTGTAACTACAACGAATAACGTCATTCAGAGCTCCACTTTGTAAAATTATATTAAGAGCTCCTAATTCATAGGTAACTTATAATAAAAATGCATCAGTATCTACTTTTTCACTCGGTAGTTTAGGTTTAATTTTTAGTATGTCTAGCTTAGGTTCCTAGTGCATCATTGGTTGTTGCGTGAGCAGAGCATATTATGTAGTTGGAAATAAAATAGGGTAGTAAAAAGGAGTTATAACATAACACTCTCGACACGAATGAATGATTGATGAAATTTCCCATCAGGATAGCTAGGAGATTGACATTTCCTTGAGAAACATCTGACAGTGACAATGAATAAATAGAATTGCGTGAGTTTAGATCTCAGGATTTAATGTAGAAAAGTAGAGCTAAGGAAAAACACAGTACACGGCGAAAAGGCAACAAACCAAAATCAAAATGCGTATCACAAAACTAACCGTAGCTGTACTGTCAAAGTCTTTTAGATCTACTAGCAACTACAGTTATTTCTCCTACATATTCCCATCACCTACCACATTAATATTACTATTATTACATACATACGACAGAGTACTAATGCTATATGGTATAGTTAATTGAGTGCATTTATAGTCTAAGTAGTAGTAAGGTATATAATCAGGAAGTGCTTAACTTCCTGATTCACAACATCTTAGTCCTACTATTTTCTACAGCTTAGTTTAAGAACATCCGCTTGTGTATAAGGTGTTTACTACGTCATAAATAAGTGACACTATACTGTAGACTTAAAGTAGGTAGAAGTAGGAAGGAATGGCAGGTATATGGGAAAGGGGAAGAAGTGAAGAAGAGCTGGAACGCAACAACAAGAAAACATCAAGTATGAAATTTGTGTAGAATTTCGTTTGAAGGAAGGGGAAAGGTGGATAAAGTGGTTTTGTTAAGTTCAGTCATGATTTGATATAATATTTAAGTAGTGCTGTGTAGTGTATAAGAAAAGAGGCTACCAGTGCCAGGAGGTCCATACAGAAGCAAAGCTCTCCAAGGAGGTAAGGCTTCTCCAAAGAACTCAACAAATTCTCGGGTATACACAAGTGATTCCATCAGGATCGTTTTGGCACTTTCAAGCCCGATCACGTCTCCCCATTTGGTGTTTAGGTTGCTGACGACGATCTCCTTTGAACATTCCACAAAATATACGGAGGCAGATCAGAAAAATGTATACTCATCTTTGCCGAAGAGGAAAGTGCATTTTATATGCGTAATAGTAGCACATATCATAGAGACCGTAGACCCAGCTCACTTTTTTATGTCTCGATTTTCACTACAGTGTATACCTAGTCACTACATGGAATACTATAATATATACTACATCAATAAATCCTACAAGATAATATGCTATGGATTTTCGCCAATGTTGTGTTACATTACATAGAGTAAGTTAAACTTGATCAAACAAGTTCAGTTCATTGTCCCCACTCCCCGATGTGGATTGGAAACTCTCCAGTGCATATAATCGAAAATCCCTTATTTTACTACATCTAATGCTATTCTGTGTGAAATCTTTTCTTTTCAAAAGTAATTCTTTCACCCTGTCAAATCTTGTCTTGTCTTGTCCCCCCTCCCTTCACTCTCTTCCTTCCCTTTTCTATCTCTTGTCCACACGAAGAACTCCTTGGGGCATACAATAAATGCAACCAACAATACTTATACTTGCTTTTATAAGATTAGATTCGGTAGTAACTCGAACTACAATATCATAACTTCCACAAAGTTTCCTTTTTCAAAATTACAATATATTTTTCCATATCTACCTCGTTTCTAAGTGTCGTTAATTATTTAGAGGAAATATTTGGAATTTTACTTTTTGAATCATATCTGCAAAAAGTCTCATGTCTTCATTAGGAAAATCAAGGCCTGAAATGGGTTTCAGGAGCTTGTCACCGGTTTGATAAAGTGGGGCTGGATTAGTTGAAGATGAGTGTAGCCCGTAGCCCATTCCTACAAGGAATTCTTGTGACATTGGGTTGGATTCATCCATTTCAGCGCTTTTCTGAGTTTTGGAATTCTGTTTGCTTGGAGCTGCCTTTGGATTTCCTCCTTTTCCACACTGTCCTTTGAGTTTTGACAACAAACTGTCACCGCCACTCCCATTCATTTTCCTACATGTGTACATTTTCGACAACAAAGAAAAACATATTTAAGTCGGCAGTTTCTCAATTTTGAATGTCTACTTTTATACATCTATGTACTTCTACTATTGACTCCTATACTAGCTATATACTGAGTAAATATTTTCTTGTTTGCACTGAATACTTTCAAAAGTGATTGCAAATTAAATACTGCTATATTTTATCTAAACATTTAGCTAGGGGTAACTTTTCTATACTTGAAATATTGAGGGAATCTCTGAAAGCGGAGATTGAAGTAGGCCTCGAAGTCGACAAAAATGGAGCGTAAGTCGATATTCTCACAAATAGTGTATTGGTCCAAATTCAGAGAGCATTCAGAGGAAAACGCCGCTGCTGTGTCCACATATCTATATCATTCATAATATAATCATTTCCTCAATAGGAATCAGTCGCTATTACATGTAGTATAATACTTAGTCAACATTTCAAAAGAAGTTATAAAGCGGTTTGAATAGGTGGTAATCATTTCGAAGCGTATACATCTATTACCCTTTATCCAAAAGAAGTTGAAATGTAAACAGCAACATTGCCTTGTCACGATTCTCTGATCGCCTCTCTTCCTAATTTCAATAGACACGGTAAATATTTAAAGTATAAATTGCCTTTATATTTTAAATACACTTTCGAATGAAGATTTATCCTTATGCCGGCACAAGCAGATGTGCTAGATCATCGAGATTAACATTCATTTTGACAAAAGTTGTTTATTAATGTACGCACGTCAATTTAGGATCTTTCAACTCCCATACATGCTTAAGAAGCCAAGTATTTCGAGTCCGCTAACTTTCAAATTTTGACATGTACACTAAAATTTCAATTATTGAAATCGTATCTCCTCCTAAATGAATGCTTTAATGGAAAATGTTCAAAGGAAAACTTTGTTTCTAATGTTGCTCTCTATTTTCAGATGTCTACAGACTAGGTACGGACCACAAAGCAATATAATACAACTGTATATGTTCCGGGTCCTCATATGGAAATCAATTTCTTGTAATACTGAATATGTTTAGTGTGACAATAAAGCATTTCGGCAGTCTTTCTCCTGCGGCATTCGCCAATATGTGCAAGTCACCTTGTTCGTAAAGTTCAAATTCTCAAATAAGTGCGGTTTCGAAATATTTCGCACCTTAATTAAACAAAAGTATCTTACCGCATCTTTAGCCATTGAGGCTGACTTCAGATTCATGTAGCTCAGAGTTGCCATTTTTCATTGAGCAGGCATACAGGTCTTTAAATGGAACAATGAGATTTGAAATGTTTGTGTAGCTAGTGAATCCTGTCTGTGTGGACGCTACTCACTCACACTCAGAACAATTGCAATGTCTTCAGTAACTTTCAGAGAGAGAGAGTCACAATAAAAAGATAACAAATGTAACAAACGCAACTGATGTCTGCTTCAAATGCAATTTAATTCAAACTCTTCTTTAGGTCTTAGGCCCAATACAGTTATTTCAACTAGCGTTATTGACAGATCTGAAATAACAACACAATGCAACGACAAGAAGATCTAGGACATCATTCTTTATTCGTTTCTGTCACTTTCTTTAGTCAGTCTTGTTGGTAACGGTAATGTCGTCATGGTATACAGTCAACAAGCCTGACCGATCTCACAGGAGCCATGTCATGAGAAAGTGGACAATATCGACCAATCAGTCTTTTCGGGGATTTCTTTCATTCATTCAATCGTGCTGCGCTGAAGCTATGCCCATTCATACTCATAGCCAAATACATATACATAATATAAAATCCTAAGCTATGATCTACTTATATTTTTATACACACTAGTGTTGTATATACAGACGTGGGTTATGATTGATTGAAAGAAAGTGGAAGACTGCTGCGAAAATTGTTAGCAAGGAAGACACGGAATATTTATTTTCTTCCCTATTTTCTCGTACAGTAAGAAACAACAAAATATTTACGTACGAGATTAACATTTATGCAGATTTAGATCGATTTTGCTCATAAACATTGTACCGGAAACAGACAGTAAATTATTGCATTAAGTATAAATATTCGGTTGGATTTACTCTATTTCCGTCGATTTACTAAAAAAAAAAGGGCTATTAAAAGGGCTTTGAATTGGTGTGATGTCTGCTTTGAATTGGTTTGATGTCTGCTTGCAATTGTGTCATGCAAAAAGTTTGAAAGTCATAATCCCATCTTTGCCATTGGAAACTATGCTTAGTACAATGATAATGAAATGTTTTTATCGTTCGCCACTTTGTGGGGGAACATTCTACAAGTCCGTGAAGATCAATAATGTCTTTCTATGTCAAAAACTCTAGGAAAAATAGAAAATTATCCCCAAAAACGTATGCCATTTCTCCATTTCATACTGTTCTGGGCTCATTGAAAATCCATCTTTCTGTAGCAACAAGACAATAGCGCGAGTTGTCTGTAGTCTGGAGAGAGCTTT
Source organism: Tomocerus minor (assembly GCA_009936455.2). Taxonomy (NCBI): domain Eukaryota; kingdom Metazoa; phylum Arthropoda; class Collembola; order Entomobryomorpha; family Tomoceridae; genus Tomocerus; species Tomocerus minor. Next base: position 6,358 of record JAAAYG020002287.1, read on the forward strand.
ATGTCATGGCTTTTTTAATATCCGTGGGAATTATCGTATTGTGGGAGTTGGCAACGAAAATCGCCAAAGATTGCCACTGAACGACACTAATGAGTTTATTGTTTAAATACTACACATGAATTGATCGTCAGCGTACGCTTTGTATACAGCGCGTTAGCGGAGTAATAATTTTTACGCTTGCAAGTAATTGTTTTCGTTTTCATAAAACGTCTCTCTTATAAATTACTGCATAGTAGCTACTTATATATTTGCATATTTACATATATTTTACATATTTGCGTATGTAGCATATTTGGGTCTACGTACATGCTTAACCATAGTGTGCTTAGTAATTAATTATTACGTAAAATTCGTACCTATCGATAGAGAGAACGTTAATAAATGTGCCCATGCATTCTATATGTCGCCCCTTCCACAAAAGGCAATAAAATGTTCTATTGTCTATATAGCTAATTGCAAATTTTTACATAGCCAGATTTGGCTGCTAGTAACAATGCCACAGATTATGTACTGGCTTATTCACGTGTAGTGTGTAACAACGTGTGTCTATTAAGGTGGATACATCATATAAAATTATGTTATGGTTGATGTCTTCAGGTTAAACCCGCACAAGCTGTTTAATGTACCAAATGAAAGTGAAGCCCATTTATAGATTGCTATGTTTGAAAAGCCTAATTACTACTAATAATGGGCATTTTCTGGGAGTAGCTGTGGCTGTACGCAACCCATTGATCTGATTCTATTTTAGTAAATTGTGATCATTGTTTGATGCTTCAGAGCGGAAAAAATTATTTCTAATTACTGATTTAGATAGATGTTTTTATCTTGTAATCTTTTGTATTAGTATTATTGTACTAATGAGCACTTAATGAACCATCCACATATAATATACTTCAGTCTCGACTCAAAATTCAGTCTGAGGCAGCTATAAAATTTAAATGTATTGTATCATTGTATGTGTGTAGAATAGAGCATATACCTACTGCTCTTGTAAATTGCTTAACTCGACTGATGCTTGTTCTTGCAAATATATAGATTTGTGCATTGCACTTAGATGCAGATGGACTGAGTTGTATGTGCATTTAATTTACATATCTATCATTGTATATAGCCATTGCTGAATCTGTAAAAGAAGGATTGTTAACCTTGTGTTAAAATGGCAAATGTTAAAGGGAATGTCTACAAATATCATTGGAACATACAAGTCGTCACTTCCAAAGCTCTCTGCATGTTTCAAGTGAAGCTTCGCTGAATTTTATAATTAAATATTTTTATTGGTCACGGTTCCTGCCTCTATAAATGTATACTGTGCTAAACAAAGGAGGTAGTCTATATCAAGTATGATTTGAGAACAAGTATCAAAGAAATCAAAGCGTTAGCTTTAATTTTTCCTTTGATGTCTTACAAATGGACCCTTAAAAATACGAGCCTATAAAATTGATGTAAATACCGAATAAAGATCCGCTGTCCAAATGGTATCTATCTACCAATACGTACGGTATACCCACAATCGTTTATTTAATTATAGTCACATATATCATCCCTTCTACTTTTTAATTAGCTTGAATAATCTGTGACACTCTCTCCTTTGTACAAGCTAAAGCTGTCAAAGATGCCGAATGTAATCTTGTTTGAACACCTACAGGGCAGGCTTTGCATTTACACACAGTAAGTGTTCCTTTTATGTAAGTGCATCATCATTTGAGCACAACACTTATTTTCTACTAGTCATTATTCCGTTGGTAAATGGACCTGTCTAATTGCTATGCGTGGGTGTAATTTCCCACTACTAATGAGCACTAATGTTTTCAATTCTTTGTTCATTATCGTCAACAAAATGAAAATGACTATACAGAATTGCAAGGATAGTTTTTGACAAATTAAGTTGAATAACATGTACCTTTACTAGTATGGTGTTTAAGTAACAATGACTAAAAACTTTGTATAAACATCCTCAATATGCAGTAAGAAATGCAAAGGTATAAGTCTTAATAATGTAAAGTGCAGTAAATGTAGAACGATCCGATGCGGTGGATACATATAAATGCTAAACTGAAGAAGATTAAAATTCAGGTTTGATAATGCACATCCCATGTAAATAAACGTTTAATAGTCACTGATACTAAACTGTAAAGGAGATTTGCATTTACATGTATGTTAGTTGTCCATATTTTTTCTGGCCTGTAACATCCTATTGGCAATTTACTGCTCCATGCTTTTAGTATTTACATACAGATGCATTTATCTCGACAGAGTTTTGTTGCTGTTGCATAATTGTAATCTTCTTAAGGGGTCGATAAACTGCAACAGAATAATGGCCCAGAAATGCAAATCTGTTGTTATATATAATGCATAGATCGAAAAGTAAAAGTAAGATGAAAACTAAGACAAGGCAAAATAACATGCATCTAGTCTAACCACATACATTATTCTGTGTGCACTTATTGTGATTATCGTGCACTCTACTCTACATGAATGGAAATGGAAACGCAAACAAAAAATGTGAGAATGGTTAATTCTACTGAATGCATGATATGATATCGAACGAGACAAGAAGTTCTATTTGACTTGAACAGCAACAAACGAGTTCGATTGAATACTAGGACATTAATCTCCGCTGAAGTTTACAGGAGAATGAGTGTTTCACTTGGCTAATGACATATTAAATATTATAGTGTACAATGGATAACACAATGCACGAACTTGAATAATATTTGTTCGTTCAATAAGCAGCTGCAGCAAGAAAGAATGATTAAATATCCATTACCTTATCAGATGCCAATTTGCAAACATGATTTAAACAAAGAGTACCTACCTACTCAGCTTAATTTAGCATCATAAACACATTAGTTGAGCTGATAACAATTGTGTGTGGCCACAATTTAATTTTAAAACACAAATGATCTAAACGGATATGCTTAATCCATAATTGGCGAATTTGTTATTGAAATTAGCATTGTTTTGTAAATTGTATCACTTCCTCTTATTTCACAAGTAAATACCGGCAAATGCAACAAGGCTAATGATTTCTGCACAATTACCAGTAAATTAGATAGCCGCAAACAAATGGTAAATATAACACAATGGTACCAGCTTAATTATATTTTTATTGAGATTGTTATTAATGGTTTTATTTCGAAAATACAGAAACATGAAAACAGGAAGAGGAATTCCGATGTATGTAAATGAGTCAATAATAACATTGAAGGAAGAAGGATGGATTGGATTGAAGGATGACAGTTGCACGAAGGAGAATTAGCATCATAATCGCTAGATATTAGTATAACTAATTAGAAGGAGCTAATCAGAGTCCAGCTGATCGTGAAATCTCTGATAGGGAAGTTGTGAAGGCGTCGGCTGCACAGCCTGGCAAAAGGATCTCATGCTAAAATGGTCCATAATTGACGTGGTGGCTGTGGGACTGCGTCGGTTGTTGCTGGGCACATGTTTCTGTTGTAAATAAAGAGCAGCAGCGTTTCTCTCCCCGTCCTCATTAACATTCGTCTCAGAATTGTCGAGATCGTCTGGAGCCTCTTCCTCATCATTTTCAGCAAGGAGTAGGATGAACGGACAGAAAAGGAGGTTAATGAATCCTACGCAGCGGATTAGATCTGGAAACCCAATCAGTGGCACCAACTCCCCTCCAACTAATGGACCTGCACGCACAATATTCTCATTGGCATGACATGGCGTGACACACAAATTAAATGAACCGACGAAGAGTCGTCAACCTGATTAGTATTACTTAGCCACAACTACTACTGATTGCTGCACATTAGACGACTTCCCTCCTTGCAATTAATACCTAGACCTAACTATTTATGCATCTCATCTCCATCCTATCCTCCTTCCACTGAAGACAACATCCACAAAGATGCAGATGCCGTCCCAGATTTACTTATTTTAGCCAGGTTTCCTCTCCTCTAAATTCCTTTCAATTCATTTCCTTCTTTTCCTCCTTCGTTTACTTGAGTTATCCCAAGTTTTGTTATTGGATACTCTCCTCCGCTAAAAGAATTAAACTACATCCTGATTTGATCTTACTTATCTTTCAAATAAAATACTTTGGTGATCAGACTTAAAACCACAATGCTTGCAGGAGAGTCAAACATCTGCCCAACTTCTTAGTTAATGAGTTGCTATTCAATCAAATTAAGAAGTATCATTAAGAATAAAACTTTTGTATGGAGTTTTTAACAATGTCTGACAGTAAGTTATATGCCAGGGAAAAATTAAATGCGCCCATATATATTTTTGCAACGTCACAAGGGAGCTTAAACTTCATAAGGTTATGCAATGCAGTCTAAAAAAACTACTAGGTACCTATATTTCTTTGTGTCTATAAGACACCAAGAATTAAAAGCGCCGTTTGTCAACGTTTTGTCTTATGCCAAATGTTTATAAATATCATTTTTGCAAAAATGAGTAACATCCATTTGAATTCTGAAAATTTTGATTAAGCTTTGAGCCTGCGTTATAATATGGATTATGAATGTCGTATTTAAATGTAAACCGAGTTTGAGCAAATCGAGAATGTAAAGTAAAACCCATTTAGATATCTATGTTCAACAAACGGGTTGACAGATTCCGCATAAAAGACTATATTGCTTGTGACTTGTTCACTTAATGCATTGACACTTGCTATTTGGACCTAAAATTCCGCCATCGTATATAGAGATTTGTATCTTGTGAACACTTCCTTGATACTTGTGATTTTTTAAACAAATTGCGGTAACAGAACTGCTTACTAAACATGGCAAGTCTCTAACTGTAAGGAGACGCCAATCTGTTTCAACATGCTTACTGTTTGTCACAGAGACCTACATAAACCTGATTTTATATCAAAAAATATTTTTTAAATCGTAAACAATTAATCCTTATGTAGTACAATTATTGCTTAAGTAAATGTTGAAGAAAAGGGGAGCTGTTTTAATAAAAGTAGATAAAACAGTCTGACCTAATGAGTAGGCGAGAGCTACAGATGTTTGGGCGAGAGCGTAGACAGCTCCATAGCCAGCTCCATGTTTTTCATCAGCGAGATGAGCCAAAAGAGGCATCAAAGAGGCATCAACAATTCCGAGTCCAAGTCCGAGAGTGAAATGAGGGAAAGCCAACTGCCAAACCTTTTTGCCTAAAGGCAACTAGAAACATTTTCCCCATTTCGTATTAAATTGCTATCATTAGACGGGGACTAAGATTATCTCTTACATTTTATATGTAATATAACCATTCCGTCATTACTCTGCTCCGAGAATTTTCTGTATTTGGATATAGTTACTATTTGTATCCCGGCGATAGTATCTCTCTATCTATCTAACAATGGACGAGTTTTCATTGAGTTGCTTTTAGTGAAAGGCCGCTAAAGCAAGTTAGTAAAACTAGGTAGATATGTCATGCCTTTTGTGAGAAAGCTGGAGCTTAGTGTCCTAGAGCATTTGAAATGGAACAGTTAGTGTCTTTCTGTTATGTCTTCTGTCGTTTACGACTTGGGATGGAATGGAAGGAGGAAAAACTATCTATAATTCCTAGGTGCCTTTCCTACTGGAACATTTTGATGACCTACCTATCTATGAATCCAGTTGTGTTTAACTACTCTATAGAAGAGTTCCTCCTCCCTTTTATTTCCGAGGTATCCAGTGGCTTCCATGTTTTGCTTTGCATTGACTTGACTTTTACGCAACTTTATACTGTCGTCTCCTATCTGTGCCGCGTATTTATCTAGATATCTTATCATTTCTAAGTAAGCCGAGGGCTATAAATTGGTGTAATAAAGATGGAAAGGACATAACGCATAACATAGTTGAAATGAAGGAACATTGCCCTAAAAGTGAAAGCGGCAAGGCATGACAATACGAGACAAAGGACATATTCACCCAGATATCTATGTCCTACTCAGCTCAAGACACATCTTCATGCATTTCAAACATTTTCTTCTGTTCCTTTGAACTCTTATTGCTAGAAGAAATTCGGAGGAAGGAATCTGCGAGAGTTACTTGAGTCTGAGTCAGCCTAAACTCAGTCAGAGGACGGCACGTAGGATATAACCTTAAGCAAACAAGGATAACTGTATAGAGATAAACATAACTAAAGATATGTAAGATGTAAGGAGTTGATTGTAGATAAGTTCTGAGCGAGTAGTCATGTATAAGACACACCTATACACTACAGTATGTGGTAAATGTAGATTATTGAGTGGAGGAGCAGAAAGTGAGGTGACTTAAACTGATATTGAAGTGAGTGACGGGAAGAGTTGCTAGCATAGAAGTGAGAACAAGTTCACTAGAGATAACTTAGTAGGTCTCTCTATGTATGTTTTACGTCCTCAGAGGCTGACTTGGTTCAACACTCAACTTGGAACTTACCACAAAGCAAGCGACACCAATAGCTGCCATTGACATCATGGACATCTTCCAACGGCCCACCCGCAGTGAAATTTGCCCGAAAAAGTTTGTACCGACAAAGTAACCCAAACTGTCAGGAACAAATACAAGTCCCAACTGCCATTTCTGCAATCATAAAACCACACATGAGCGCGTGAAATCAACAAATTATCACAACTTCATAGGACCTGCGGCCAAACATATATACACGCACATTTTATGGGCACAACATAAAACTAAAACTCTTAACTGACGACTACTCTGTCGTGTACTCACCAAAAAGACAACACAGTTCACAGAGCGGAGAGATAACATTACAGGGTTACTATATTTCTTCTAGAGATGGGGAAATGACTTTGGGAAAAATTAATGACATTGGGAATTATTTACCGGAGGATCAAAATTGTCAATGAGCCATACTGGCAAGGTAGGTTCTAAAACGGCCATTGCTGTCGTTGACAGCCACACTGCTGTTGAGATTATGCGAATGTCACGATGCCTCAAAAGACTCCAGATCGTGGCTGGCGGCACGGCTACTAATGTAAACACCTTGGATTTTGATCTTCGGGACCAATCTGAGTCACTAATTGTGTTAAGTCGTGAAACGTGCAGACCTTATCTCAATTCAACAAACAACCATTACGAACATCCTTCAAAAGAATCATTATTTCATAATATTATTTAATACAATCAAATATCTTATCTATCGGTTTGTTTGATTAAAACCATTGTATTTACCTGTGTTGAAAAGAGCTAATACAGATATGCAAATGAAGGGAACTGTTTTGCCAAATAGAGCATAGGTAACTCCACCGAAAGGATAGCCAATAAGAACTCCAAGAGCAGCAGCTCCCATTACCCGACCAAGAAATCGTGTCCGTTCTACTTCATTCTGATAAAGTTCTGCTACAAGAGCCATTCCAGAAATGCACACGAGAGAAGATGCCAATCCATGAAAACTCCGTCCAATCAAAAAGAACATGTACGAGTCCGCAAATCCAAAAACTATAATTGACATCGTAATTTTAAGATAGGAGTAGTTTAAAAGTTACTATTACCCCGACAGATGAATATAATCTGCCAAGATCCTTAACATACTATTTAACTACCTTCATATAATATTCCCTATAAAACTAATCGTAAGAAACTTCATCTTGTCGTGTCATAAAATAAAATATAAAAAAAATTGCTACACCTACTGACAGTCGTACCTACGTAAAGCGTTGACTAAAGTTGTAGCTGCAATCAAAAGAAATTACCTACTTACTTCTTTAGTTATTGCGCGTCTAAGATGTTACATTATTAGCTGTGTAGCTAAGAAGGTTGAATATGACTGCCATTATTTAAGATATATAAAACAAAACAAAGATTTCATCCTATCTTTATTTCGCCAGATAATGTTGGCTCTTTCCTAACAGAAAATATTTCATGCATTTCCTACAAAAGTGTCAACATGTACGATTATCAAATTGTGTCTACAGATAATCAATAAAATCATAGCGTGAACAAATGCATATGAGTAAGAATAAGTCAAATTTACATAGTTTCCATCCTGTAGCATTTCGATACGATAATGGAGTCAAAAACCTAAGTATGGTAATACTCATAAAAAAACAACTTACCCAGGGAGCAAAGAAACAATATAAAGTTGCCGATACATAACGGAAGTTTGTAACCGATTCGTAAAGTCA
>JAAAYG020002287.1:14528-26294 GCA_009936455.2 Tomocerus minor
TGTTGTAGTAAACTAATCGTTGGTAAGTACTCCAGTATTTACAATTATATGGCAGCGTGTGTGTAGTTTAAGTGTACTTTTATCTTTGTCTTCCATTACTCTGCAAACTCTTAGCAAAGTCATTTCAGAGCAATCCTTCGGGCAATAAAATAGACAAACTGCATACATACCAACTAACAAATTGGCGATTACCTCACTCTATCTAATCATCGTTTTCTCTAAACGAATTCCATCAGTTTGGAAGTGGAGCTAAAGTTTCAATAGGGTTTTAGCTTTATGACGATCGCGATTTGAGACTTAAACTCTTCCCGAGTAGATAGGAGACTTCGCAAGGCCAGAAAGGAATCCAATAGCAAAATACGGAGAAGGAACGTGAGTCGACAGAGTGAATTAAACTTAAGAGATTATCTGTGCAAGTAAACCATCTTAATCTTATTCTGTTATCCAAATCTAAAGCCAGTGGTTTTAGCCTCTCTATGTAGTTCACTTGATCATTGGCAGACGTTCACTATAGTTTGTAAGCAACGCACACTGACAGTGCTATTTAATTGTAAGTACCTATTTGGTTGCAGTCGTTGAAAAAAGATAGAACCTTGAGCCTAGTACTCCATTTTTGCATTGGGCTGCACACTGACTCCCTTGGCCTATTTTATTTTATCCTGTGTAATGTCTAATGTAATGTAAGTGTGGATTCAAAATGAATTATTGATTTGATGGCCTAGCTAAAGGTGCTAGTGCAAGTAAAGCAGACAGACAGACGACTACTACGTAGTTCCACGTGGGGTGAGTGTAGCAGTGTTTATACATAGAATTTTCCTCTTTCCTGTTAACTCTTCTTGCTTGACATAAAAAGTTATGGCAGGAACAGATCTCTAAATTGAATGTTCTTTCTCTTCTGTTGTCGTGAATCTTGATAAAATTGCATTACGTCAAGTCAAGTCAGTCCTGGATGACAAAACCTACCTGAGGGCATATTCCCTTATCTATTACCATGTTTTATATGTTAGAGAGGGATGATTATATACCTATGTAAGTCATACTGCCAACCTAACATAAGGCAACTATCAATTCAGTAGTCGACTAAAACCCAAACGAGATTTTCAATTAACCTTTCAGTTGACGAATCCCGGACTTTACATTCCTTGAGACGGTATATTGCTTGAGTAGCACATTTCCTGGGATTTTCTATTTCGTACCGTGTTGCCACTTAGGCACAGACGCTAATGGACAGCCTTATGCATGTTATGTTAAGTACCTTGCTAAATGCCCTACTTAACCTTAGCTCCTATAGCACACGCTCTTATCCCTATAAGTAGGGTTTTTAATTAGGTACATATCATAACATGCACAAGGCTGTCCCTCAGCGCCTGTGGGTAAATGGCAACATGGCCAGGAAATGTACTACCCAAGTAATACACCGTCTCAAGTAATGTAAAGTCCGGTTACCCAGTTGACAAATGCCTTCACAAAGAAGGCTTTTCCAGGTTACATAGCACAGAGTTCTATAATAGTAGTTTCGGATATACGCATTAATATACATTAACCTAGGTAAATATATATATATTTGTGTGAGTAAATGGAGTATTGGTACTCGTGGAAGATCTGCTTACTTGTACTCAACTGCCATTGCTCCTATGAATATTTACCATCTATTCTTTAGTGGAGTGAAAAGCAGTGGAATTTGTGTAGTAAGAAATCCAATTCTATCTTTCCATCTAAGGAAATGTAGTAATGCTATGTGATGTAATGTATTGTAAAGCTTGTTTCTGTCTGTTTGACTCAATTCATATTGGAATATTGCTGGAATTTGAATTGGAATATTATAGGGAGGAAAGGACAAGGCTATGTTATGGACTTGACTAAAGATATATGAAGGAAGAACTGATCTGAATCTATATACATTACCTTGGTAGAGAATAAAAGTCCCAATTGGGAGTTCTCATGAAGCATTTGTAAATGGAAGAGCTCTTTGAGACATTTCTTAGTAGCAGCAGGATCATCTTCTACGTTTCTATTTCCAGAAATAGAATCGGATTCCAAGGAGTTGGAGCTGATATTTCCAAAGGAAGGAATCGCACCACCAGGATCTACATTGTTGTTTGTCTTGCCTAGGATAGTGCTACTAGGCGTAGTAGTAACAGCACTGTGATTTGTGAGTCCTCCTAGATTAATGCTTTCACCTTTCTCGCGTAAAAGTTCTGGAAGAATCGGGACTAGACAAATAAAAGATTATCAACAATAACTTTCACTAGAAGATTTTATTTTACTTACTTTTTCAATTGAAAATTACTGCTTTGTCCGCGTGCGGCAGAAAAAAAATCTACTACTTCACACAAGATTTTCTACGAAATACTAATTGTTGTGCAAATACTCAGTCACAGGTATACTAAATAAATAGTAGAAAAGGACAGGCAGACTTACCTACAACGGTGAGAAGAAGATTGTCACAAAGGACACTGAGAAATACTCCAAAAGTCGAGCTTAAAAAAGGCACCATGCCATGAGTTAGCGATGAAAAAGAAAACTAAAAGCTTCTTCCTTCCATCTGAGCCGATACTGAATTCACTGAATTTTCTCTTTACAAATAAGAGTACTCTCCGGCTAAAGCTGCTAAACTCGCAAGTGAAGTTCCTTTAAGTCACTTCAGTATTGTACCTATAGCATTTTAGGTATCCTCTTTAGTTCTCCGCTATATTATTCTTTATATATTACATATGCCATCCTTTCGTTGACAGTATTCATTGCACAGTGATAATAGAGGTTATATAGAGGCGTCTTGACAGACATAGGAGCATTGTAGTCTATCCTGGTTGACTGGAGTATGTAGGAGTGTGTAGAGCTGATAAATAGACTCTGTCCAAATTGCAATTTTCCACTTGGTATCGTCAACGAGCAACCTTCATTCAATTTTGCATCTTCCAACGAAAAATACATATACTCCAACCAGCTTTCACGGAAATTACTATCTCCAGAACCTCACAAACACCATGGAATCCCAAAGTTTCTATCCATTAATTACCCTAGGTTGTTAGACGCCTTTCTGTGCACGATGATGTGTGTAGTAGAATAACTTGGCCTCCCACTTCCACACTCCATACCACAAACTTGCTTAAATGAAATTTAATAATCGGTTCGCTTTTCTGGAAACTCTTCTCTATCCTTCACTTTATTCCATTTGACACAATTGAGTTCGTGATTTGCTGCTGATGGAATTTAACTCCCATCCACATCTCATCAGAGCGGAAGAAAAGCTCCAACCAGTCCAATTTCCACATGGACCCACTCAACATCATCGTCTACTCTTGCAAACAGAGAGTGGCAATTCATTCTACCATTTCTTCATTACATAATGCGTACCATACTTAGACTATCGACTAATGCTGTGTAACTACATCATGGAAAACTACCAAAACCAAATGCGATCATATTATTATTATTTTTCACTGTACACTGTACAATTCCATTTCTACTGGCATATGGCACTTTGAATCACAAATACATTAGTATGTCTCCCTACCCCCTACACACATTTTATAAAATTCCTCTATTTGGTGTAACGCCAAAATTTTCTAACTATCAAATATAATTATGGAGAGGAAATACATATTTAGACTCCCTACTAGTAGGTAGGCTATGTTTAATATTGAAAAGTTTGCAATAATGATATAATGCTGAAAGGCAATTGTATCATTTGCTACACAAAATCTAATACTAAAAGTGTTTACTCTTTTGGTCATATTATATTGGATTGAGTAAATTGAATTGGATTTGTTACGTGTAGCTCTGTGTGGCATATAGTGGCCTAACATAAGCTACGGACGGATAAGTCTGGCATGTCTTAAGTTTCGTTTTGGATTTAGATTTAGCTTGGTCACACACACAATACACAGCAATTCATTCAACAGGTCATGGTGTCTTGAGGAGACTCGTCTCAAATTTTATTACTGACGAGTCTTTGCTCTCTCGTCCATTGTATTTTGTTTTGTGTACTCTCTATATAGCTAGGTGGCCGCCTTCTAATCAAATCCAATGGACTTTATGTGACGTAATATTTTGCTGTTGAGTAATAGTAAAACGAGAGAGAGGGGGGGACTACAAAACTAGATTCGCCGAACAATAAGTCCAACTCGTGTCATGTCGTGTTCTCAGATGAAGCTCAAAGAATAGCTAAAAGTAATTCTCGCCTTCACTCCGCCATTCACAACTCGCCTCTCCTCCATTTTCAACTTCATTTCTTTTTGACTGTCGTGAGGAGAATGAGGCTCATGAGCAGAGCTTGGAAACAATTGCTGCCATTAGTGTCCATTGAAACTTCATTTTAGAGTCATGTTCTACAGATTTATGTATTTACATGATTTGCTCTCACTGCTCTTGCACTTAAGGCACAAAGGCTTTAATAATCGAACTTTATGTAAGTTTAACTTAGTCCCTTTACAATATTATATGAACTAGGCAAAAACCAAACTTCCATTTGTTAGTAGACATGCTGCACGGAGCGTGTTTTATGCTCTAAAAGTCGAATCTCTCTTCGCTACATTGTCACGTACCTACTGACTTACATAGAACAAAATAGGGAAAATAGACTGAAGTTCTTTTGTTAGATTTTTGTTAGTTTAGTTTATGATAGAAGTTACAGTATATTTATTTTTTTTCCCTCTTTGTTATGCCGAGTTTTAAGCGATATTGTATGTCTACAAGTACAAAACCATAAAACAACGCAATTTTGATTATACAAATCGATTATATTATAGCTACTCTGCATCTAACATCTATATAATATACTGTACATATTCTTAATGCTATTTCACACTCCATATTTTATAATATTCCCTCACACATGAATTAAATAATTGTTAATTAGATTGGGTAGATCTATATCTGTATGTAGATCTATGGGTAGGTCTATATATATAATCTATTTCGATGGGTAGATCTAAAAATTAATGTGTTTTAATGAATTAAATAGTTAAGAAGGTAAATATATATATGTTCAGAAATTTTTGCTTTGTATTTATTCTGGGGGGAAAAGTTTCATGGGAAATTTTTGTCCAAACCTGCCACAGACAGGTATAATTCTGCATTTCGTTTTTTAAAGTAATTTTCAATTTCACAAGTAATGTAATGAATACAGAATAACGCAGTTTTCTAGACACCAATTATTATTTACTTTTCTACCCATGATTTACTAATATGCTCTAAGTGCTTGTATTAGCAAGTAATTTAATTGAAAGTAGCATGAGTAATAGATTTACTAGCAAGTTGTGGCATTAAACGACTTTGGTAGTATACTCATACTTGGTTTATTGATAATTGACCATTATTGCACACTTTTACTTCAAAGTTGCTAGCTTTTGTGAGGTTCAAGTGTTGAGTCGCTTAATTGGTGCATTTATGTTTTATGCTAGCTTGATTAAATAGTTAGGCCAACGAGGCAATCTGTTGTAGAGCAGAAAAATAATTTGTCCTGTTACAGAGCACACCAAACATTAAGCAGGATTACATCGGTGAGTTATTAGAGTAAATAATTGTTGTGGTGGCACGAGGCTTTTCTATCTGCGTAACATTAGGATTAGTTTGTACTTTTGTCTCATTATTTCCACTTCTAATCATAATTAATCACAATATTAAAGTACGTGTTACCTCCTGTTGCAACTTGCAATCTACTGCATTTATGATATACACATAATAATTGTTCTCACATAATTCAATGCCAAAAGCAGTGGTAACAAAATTAGCAATAAGCGATGAGTGAGAGTTTAAATTCACAGCATTCTTTAAGCAACTTTGTTTGTTATGTGTTGTGGCTGATAGAATACAAAATTGCCTGATAAGACTACTGCTATACTATCCTATTTACTTTAAAGGCTATTTTCTACTTAAAACAAGGCAATTTTGGCGTGCATGCATAGGTATCTGCTATGTGTAGCATGAAACAAGGCATGTAAAATATATTATTACTATCTTATCTCAATCAGTCTTTAGGAAAAAAGCATATGTATAATACAACTCTTGTGGTCTTAATAATACCTAAGTGTTATTTTTTGCTTCGTGTGCGTAAATTTTGTTAATCTAATTTGGCTAGTCTCCCTTTGACCAACTCAAATCTCAGTTTGATTTAAATCCTATAAACTCAAGGATCTCTTTCACTACTCTCTGTCAATCTAATAGTAAGACTTACATTTATAAATATGTATTAAGAGCAATTAAATCTCTCTATCTATCAACATAATTTTATTGTTGAAGATATCTAGATATCAAGACTGCGAAAGTCATCTTAAAATGTGCATAAATGAACTTGTATAAGTTCTATTATAGTTTGTGCATTGAAGCATTGAAAGTACAAATAACTGCAGGGTGGTTCAAAAATGTGCCAGTTTAATAATGCCTCTCAAGATTGCTTTAGTTCTCTTTAAACTTTCATAAGTCAACAATGGCAATTACTGTTTGACAATATGACGTGAAGGCAAAATAAAAATTTATTGTACTGTGAGTGGTTTCCGTCAGTTGAGCTTAAAGCAAGAGATTTTAAGAGAATCACAAGTCAGAGATAGCGACCAAGCCCATAATACATAACAATAATATTATAAGTCATCTCCCTCTTTGATTCAATGCCTAAGGAGAAACAAAGTAATTATTCCACTGCTCTAGAATAAAGTAAAGAAAATGACATTAAGTAGCATACGGCTAATTTATTTAGTAATGTTTTGTTGTATTGTTGTTTAGTATTGTATTAATATTTATGTGCCTCTACAGATGTAACAGGCATAGGCAGAGTAGAGATACAATTAGAAATACGTATCCCTTCTAACATCACCTGAGAATACAATGTACTACAATGATATTTTCAACCTCTTTTCAGAAGGGTGTCCATCAACATCATTGTTAATTATTTGTTTATTTAGCTAACTAAAAATTACGCACACACAACCTTCACACACTACAACACAACTGCTTATAATACTTTTGACTCTTGAGTGTGTAGAGTTCAGAAAGCGTCAAATAAAATTCCTCGACTCAACATAAAACTGGTATAACAATTGTATAAGTTTTGTGTATGCCTTGCAATGTATTTATTAGATTCGTACACAATGTTTACATTACATTACATGTTGGTATTAGGCATATATATAAAATAGACATAATATTATAGATACAGGCATGTCTCACATGATGCATAAGTGAAACAGGTAGATTTTATTGCATGGTTATTTCACGGTTGGTTCGTCTCTTATGATCACTAAGAGGGAAAGAGTAGCTATCTGCTATCCTGTCTTAGTCTTGCCCTGCGATTAACTTAACCTTTACATGATTTACATTAATTTTTTGACGCACCTAGCCCTATCCAGTACTTTTACTTACATCTAACCACAATAGCTAATTAATTCTATGAATGAAGATATGCAGTTATTCTAAAATTTAATAAACATAAAAGAGTCCCTACCTTCTAATACTTAGTAAAAGAAGCAATAAATATTAACTTCACTTGTCTATCCATTAGCTTAACCTTTTGCAAAACGTTATTTTTTGTTAGATCCATGCACCCATGTCATGTCGTAAGTCAATTCTGTTATATACCTACTTGTTTAGCTGTTTTTTTTTATAATTTTCAAAGAATAAGCAAGAAGTACCATTATTAAGAAGCTACATCCTTTTCCACGCTATGTAAAGAACTCCTATCAGTATCTTTATAAAAGTTGAGCTGATGGTGGAAGTCCGCTTCAATTGCAAGTTCCTTTAGCAGCAATAATGTAGTTTTGAGCAACGAAAGGAATACAAGCCTACGGCTATGCATACAATTGACTAGGGTTTAAAAGTATTAAACCAAGCTCAGGTTCAGTTCAACTTGAAAGTAAGCATTTTATATCTATCTGTGAAATTTTAAGTACGAGTTAGATATAATGCACATTCATCTGGTATAAATATATTCCTTGGTATATCTGTTTGCGTATTTTTGCATTGGGTGCGGGTTTGAGTTGACGAGCATTGTCATTTTCATGTAAGATGTACATGTACATTGTATTTATGCATAGCAGGAGGATAATCGTCGGAGGAGTACCTTGAATCAAAGTGCATAAGGCAGTCTAGCCAAGTTCATTGGTGGTATACCAGGTATTTGATTAGATTTTTTAGCTGAGTAGTGAGTGTCGTGTCCTGACTGCGAGTATTGTTGCTGTATCGCTATCTTGTCTTGGCTTTGGCTCACTTGACTTGATACTCTCGACAGTGTTTAGAAAAGAGAAGGAAAAAACAATCTCTTAGCACCTTATGCTAAAGGTAGATTTTCTTTACCGACATTACATTACATTACTCACTCCACTTCATAGACATACTTATCAAGCTATCGAGTTGATTATGTACTTGAGGTGAACACACTCCAAAGTAGTCTCTCACTTGGGCTCTTACACTCTCGCCGAGCAGTTCATACAGGTTACGTTATTTTACTGATTGACTTTGCATTTTATTTTCCCTTCCTTTTCTTCCCAATCATTGTCAACAGACAATGTTTTTCGATTCCAATAAATAAATGCAAGTGAAAAGGGCAGAGATAAAACCTTAGTATCTGCTTTATTTAACCTGAAGGTTCTTTTCGTAAACTTTTCTTAACATTTTCTATTTTGTATGCAGGAGAGGAAGGAAGTGCTCTAGAATCTATCTCCGTATAAAATCATACCCATAAAAACTTTTCCGTCAATTTCCGAAGTTGAAGATGAAGCCGACGGTTTTTCTAGTGACAGTGACTTTTCTAAATTTCATAGGCTTGTCTCTTTGCCAATCCCAACTTTTCTCCGATTTTGGCAATCTTTTCTCCTCTAAGAAACGAGTTCAAGATACGGTAAGTCCTATATATACGTACAAAGTGTTAAAAAAGTCATGAAATACCTATTCAATCATGTAGGAAGTAGTTGGGTGCTTTTTCGGAGAGAAGCACGCGAGCTAAAAATAAATCAGAAATATCTTCCACAAGACTTGTTAATAGGAGAGTGAGAAAACTGTAAGACAGTGAAATATTTCCATTTCCTCTTGAGCAGCCGTGCTGCTGTTTGTGGTGAAACAAACATTAGAGTTGCCCTACGCGTACAGAAAATCAACACTCCTGTATTAATATCTTGAAAATAACTATAGAAAAGGCAGGTAGGTCGTTTCCCTCGAATCTAAGTAAAACTAATGATGGATTGTTGATGTAAAGGTAAGTGATCCGTCAGCTGCACCAGTCAATCATCCAAGACGCACGACGATAATCGATGTTCTCAAGGAACTCCGAGCCACGACGTTCCTCCAACTAATTCAACAAACACAACTCGGAGAGGCATTGCAAGGCTCCGGCCCTTACACTGTATTCGCACCTACTGATGACGCCATCGACAGACTTCCGAAATGGGCTCAGAGAAAACTACTGTCCGACTCGGAGATGTTGGCTCAAATGCTCGTCTATCACATCACGGTGGGCAAGATCACGTCCAAGGACATGAAGAATGAGCTCCGCATTCCAACGCTCTACCATGGAAAACCTGTCACCGTTCGCCTATATGCTGATCGAGTACAGTCTTAAATCTTTTAACCGCACCTTAACTCAAGAAACCTTAAACACAGCATGATTTTATTCAGAATTTATTCAGTAGACATAAGGCTATGTGACCGAAATACATAAAACCCGGGAAATCCTTTTTCTCATTGTAGAAACCGACAGTCAACCATGTTACGCTCACAGTTCCTGATGCGATAGCTTCCAATGGGGTTGTCCATGTCATCGGTGACACGTTGTTCCCCGTGCCGGTGGGAAATGTCTTTGAAGTCCTAGATAACTGCACTTCCTTCTCCAAATTCAAAGAGTATGTGGTCAAGGCTGGCTTAGAAGATGAGCTCAAGACTTCAGGTAAAGTAAATGACTTTTGTGGCACTCCAAGGGATCTTTGCAATTTATATTATCAAATTCGGACTCAGACTCAATTCGAACACTTTGTACCATATACTACAGCTTACTATTACTATACTACAAATATTTTTCTAGCAAATATCATGATCACCTCCTATTATTACAATACAACTCACATCACATTTTATAAAACTACTTTGTCAGAAGATACCTCTGCAAATATTTGCATTGTTCCTGTATTCTGACTGCATGTAGACATTTCCCCGACACTATATTCCCAGATTCCCTTGCCACGACCACGTTCATGTATATCTAAACATCGTTGTACAGTAAAATAAAGCAAAGAGCTAGTCATGTTGAGTTGAGTCCGTTTGCTGCGGGAAGATTGGCCTTTCAGAAGAAATTGGGCCTAATCATGATTTATTGTATCTGTATGAAAACGCACGCACACAGGGAATCCAATGACTCTGTTTGCTCCAACGAACGATGCCTTTGACCTACTCCCGTCCCGTGTAAAGGAGATGTTGGAGAACTCAAATGAAAACACCTCAACTGCTAGTAAGTCTCATACTTTTACTCCCTTTTCGTGTCTACCTCCCTATGTATAGTTCAATTCGGCATTTCATTTCCGCTACTCGGTTTCACCCGGAGGAGTTCCTTCTCTCAGGAGACTTCAATTCTCTTGTCTCTTATAAAAGAACCAAACGATACACATAGACCATGTTTAAAGAGTGTACTCAGTATATCTGCAAAACTCATGAATCTCTCCCACTATCCAAAGAGCAGCTACATAAACTACGAAAGCTATTTAATGTAGTTTGTATTGGCAGTTAGCGCAAAAAGTGGCGCAAGAGCTAATAAATTCTCAACAATGTGCAAAATATGTACCAGTAGTGTATCAACGTTGAACACAAGCAGTATCATACTGGTAGGATTCAAGACTCAAATAATTCAATAATTTATTTGGCAGTAATTTTTGATCACTTCACATAATCCCATTTCGCACATTGTATACACTCCTATAGTTGGTATTGATATAAAAAGGACAGTAATAGCAATTATATTTGTGACAGAACAGTTAATTAAAGAAATTGCAAATTGAAGACCCCAGGAGGGCATATTGTTGGCATCCTGCTAAAAAACCGTAGCTAAATCAATGTATACTGCAAACGTATATATATATATTAGGCTAATATAAGTAGTATATGTTATTATGTTATGTTAGTACAAAATGGTGATATGAGCATATTTATTCCATTTTAGCACTTCTACTCCACAGTTATTCCATCGCAGCTAGCTTATAGCAATTGCATTTAGATTTTTCAAAAAGATCAGACGTAACGCATTTTGTCTGCCACTAATTAGTATAGTATTACATTTTTGCATAGGTTGAGATCTGAGATTAGTTAGTCATTTGTGTATCAATGCAGGTAGGTACTTAGTTAGCACTAATTAACGAGCTGATTTAAAGATAAAATTCATTGCATTCATTTTGCTCTTTATTGGTAGCTACAATTTATTTCCCATACAATTAAGGATTTTTTCCATTTCCGGCAAACTGAGAAATTTTGATTAGATAATGAACTGAGTGAATATCAGTTTTGCTGTTGAGCTACCTACCTCAACACTGTGGGAGTGAAGGATTCTGCAATGTGTTATGCTTTTATTACACAACTATAGTTGAGCACAGGGAACACAGCCACCGCCATAGCTGTAGGGGCACTGTGATATATTTATGCAGGTGAATGAAGGTGAAAAGGTGTAACCGGATAGTGCCGGATGTCGGATCAGTCGGATGTGGATCTAAGTTTAGGTAACGATTGTGTTGTCATTGTATAGCTGTGATCACTATATTCACTATTGTTCCTTATATAATGTGAATAGTCTATCTG
>JAAAYG020002298.1:0-31296 GCA_009936455.2 Tomocerus minor
CTTCCCCATTTTGGTGTTTATTACGGTTAATCTTTGTAATAAAACTTGGTCAAGGTACTAAAGTACCTAGTCTATCCAACTAAATACCTGTGTATCTGTTTTCAGAGCTTTTTTATCCTTTGCCAAAAATCTATTATCTGATTCAGAAATGGTTAAAACACTGTGCGTACTATCAATTTACACTTTGCTCTGAAATAACTTCGTAAATAAAAGACTCAAATGTCAAACACCACGTTCTACTCTTTTCATAGAATAATAAAATTGACATTACAATTCACTCGTAGGTAGAACTACATGTACATCTACAAATATTAGTCTACACTAGAGCTAGTTTTACGCTTTTTTTTAGCCATTTCAGGACATTACAATTTGCTATAAATAGTGACAACAAGGTACGACTATTCCTATATGTGCTATTATATTTCTTTAGCTGTGTTATTAACTTAACTTCTTCATGACCTTTTGCTCTGGTTTTACCATAGAAGGGATTGGATGGAAATCTGAACTCAATTGCTCTCTTTAAATAGCAAGAAATTAAAGTAATAATTTTTCAATGAGACACATTCATTTCCCTCTTAACTATTCATATGTTGGGAATATTGAGATTATTAATAAATCAATATGACCACAAACCACATTTCCACAAGGTTATTCAAAGTTTCCAACTTTAAATGCTTGATGCCCATACCACAAAATAATATGGAATAATAAGCTGCGAACCGCAAGAAATAATTAAATGTATCTTCTAAAGTATTCCTACATCCTACACAATATTGAGAATTTCATAGAGTCCAAGTAGGTAGTGGACTTGTTGACGCCGCAGTTTCTCTTTGCCAATTATCTACTGGTAATACCAGTTCCAAATTGAAGCCTTTTCTGTATTTTAACATGCCATTAACCGTTTAAAAATTACGCAAAATTGCATAGCAGATAAAAATCAAATACAACGCAGTTTTTTCGTTTTATTCCTTTAGTATACCATCGGGACGAAAATAAGTTCCAATCTACTTAATACATTTTACTGTTTTACATCTCCCTGAAGTTATTGAGAAGTAAATTACTTTGACTGAACCGCAAACAAAAGATAAAATAACTACTGTGCTCATTATAAGTTTTAAACGAGGAAAATTACAAACGTATTGGTGGCTTTTAACTTAGCTAATAATAGATAAGGCTAAGATGATAATACATAATGGTAGGAAAGTTACCTACACGCCTTGCGTGACAGAAATGTAGTAAGCCAAAGAAAGACAATAATTGCCGTCCTCCTCACAAATGCGATTTTGGCAAACTTTCTTAGGAATTGTAGTATACACTTTGTTTTCCTGTGGTTCTCCTTAACCAACAGTAATCAACGGTAAATAGCGTTAAAATATAATGCCACCCTACTTTTCTAGTTACTTTGGCGTTGAATAATAGCGACACTAAGGTTGAAACAGTATTTCAGGTACTGAATGTATTTTTACATTACAATTGTCAATTTCAGAATGATATTAGAAATTCTATTGCTATAATATGCAAATTGGTAGACGATAAAATGCTTAAGCAATAAAGACTGACTAACTGAAGTCTGTACAGAAGCACATGGGGAAATTGAGATAATAATGGATTATATGGTTTCATAAATAGCCAGGAGAAGGTAAGAAAAGAAAGTCGTAGACAAAGTAGCAGGAAACGGAAATGCTAGCAATTTCCCTGGTATTTATCTTGTAGCTATTGATTTATCAAGTTTGGATGGGATAAAGCCTGGCTGACCATCGTTGATTAGAATTCTGGACATAATTTGCCTGAGAACTGGGCGACTAACGAAGTAATTAGCAAAGTGAGTTAGTAGGTCTGATTAGGAGAGACGGAAAGAAAGTTTACGAACCGGTGATTAAATATAAATCCTACAGGAACACGTGTTCTCCGAGTGGCGACAATAAATCCGAGGATGGATCCGAGTTAGTGGATGGTGCTGGCTGTGGCAGATCACTTGCACTTTTTCGTCGGAGACAGAACAGAGAACGTGAAGGAGGTCGGCGTGAAAGTCAGAACGTGAACTGAGACGAGTAGGCAAAAGTAGCCGAATGTCATGCTTCGCTGTGAGACGATGTGGGCGAGAGGCAGCTCTCCAAAATGGGCAAAAGGCGTTGTTGGAGGTTGAGTCGATTCAGTCGACTCGACCAGATTTCGTCTTGTTGTCTTTTCAGAAGAATCTTTTTTTTCACCAACCAGCCATTCCATTGCAATGCAGCAGTACAGGGCTCTTCAATTATTCTCCCTTTTAAATGAAACCAAAGGATAAGACACACACACACGTTAGTTATAATATTATAGCCATGATAATGCACTTCTGTCTGATATACTGGCTGTCCCTTCACGTCTTATCCTTATCTCGATCTCTCTCAAAAGTTATGCATTGCAGAAATGCACCATATTTCATCCATGTCATGTTTAGGCATTAAGGCAATAGTTTGATAATCACCACAATGTTATGCTCAATAAATATTTACTTCCTGCAAATATAAAAACATCTGCCGGGCATGCTTAATTTCAGGCCATTTACAATTTACAGCCATCTTATCATTCTTTTATGTGCTAATAAACAATATTTTACTCTTTAATAATCATATGGGCTAAATCCAAAGAATAACTCTGCAGCTAACTACCATAATGATGTAGTATTTAAGTAGGTACTGTGTATAGCTCATGTATTCAACTAAATAAAAATTATCTTGGAGGATCTATATACCATGTAAATCTACACATATCTCTAGTCAGCTCGTTAAAATTAGGCATTCTGACATTCCCAGAAAAGTCGTGTCCTTGATTTTCTCACATATTTTAGGTATTTGTGCCTAGCCAATATGTCAACATATAAGGAAATTAATTAGGCGAAATTCCTGAATAATAACGGGGGAAGTTGAAGGGATTGCTATAATGAAAAAGTCGTATAAAATGGCAAATCATGATATTCCTAAAGAGTTCACCAGTTTACGCAAAGTGAAAAAAGATGGTTGTAGCATAATGAAGGATTTGAGTGGAAATTCGAGTCTGTCAAGTAGAACGGAACCAAAGAAAGAAATGACTGTATGTCGTCATCATCCTCATAAAATGATTTCTATATTCGCTTCTAGTTGATAGTGGTTGTTTCTGGAAGGATGAGTTGACTAGTAGTCATGCACATCCTTGCTATAATAGTAAAAAAAGGCAATCTAGTGTGAATTCAACTGTGCCACTCACTCCTTGTCGATCAAAAGAGGACAGGGAGGGCGAGTGCCTAATTGTTGTATTGTTATTATTTTTTGTCAAGTTCTATTGTTCAGAGATACCTACCCGGATGGCCAATGTAGCGGGTACCTCGCCAAGGAGTTACTCTAGAATTGCAAAGAATTATATAAGGCTGATTTTGTTGGTGGCTACACATAAGGATCTTTGCTGTTTTGGTTGTTAGTACAGTTTTGTTTAAATTGACATTGTCTCTCAAATATGTGCATAGTTACTCTAAAAGAGCATGCATAACATCATAGAGGAATAATAATAAGGGAATTGGTCATGCCATAATAATACTTGCCATTGTGTATGCATATATTTTAAATACAAGTGTTTGCTAGGGATATAGGGGCAGAGGGGTATTAGCAATATCATCATTAGTAATGTTCAAGAAGCAGGATCAGGATTCGTGGAGAGACAGAGTGCGGAGGCGCATTTCATCTTGGGGCAGTGGATCAGATCTGTGAGAAACTGGCTTCTTCTAATCCACAAAGTTATTGTTAACTAAAGTTGACTTTGGCTTTAGCTGGCAGTTGAGTGTTGTTTGTGTTGGCTTAGGAGCTCACCTTTGCTCCGTGCAGAATGGACATCTCTTTGAGTCAACCTGCCCTGGCCTGGCTTAACTTTATTAGCAATCTGTGAGAGAGTATCTGACTATGTTGTTTAATGTGGCTGAGATGAGATGAGCCAGCATTATTAAGTCTAACTAGTTATGAGTCTACGCGCTATTTGGTTGCTCACTGCGGCTCATAGCCAAACCAACACGATTCATCAATAAAAGTCCATATTTGGCGACGGCAGATGAATTGGACACTGTTTCTAGGGGGTACTAATGGGTCCATGTATGGAGCACGTAAGCTGACGTAAACAGCCTTGTGCCAGGGTGGCTCTGGCTTCCCTTCCCTTCCACTTTCTTAATTCCCTAACTGCCCTATCGACACTGTCTACTTTTCTTTCATTATTGTCATTACTACGTATCGTGTTCCTAATCCTAGCTCAGAATCCTGTGATCATGAAACCATCAACAAGACAGTTACCAATGCACACTCCAATCATCGGGGGAAGTTATAGAATTACGAGCATTTAATTCCAACCTGTACACATGCAGCCTAAATGCTCTCATCTCGAATGTCGAATCCCTTCTCTCATACTTCGTGCATCATTACTACTACTTACTTCGTTCGAGAACCTTCCTACACTTTTAACATTTTTATGTGCATTCATAAATATATGGCAAGGATATATATTTAGTAGGTATTAGGCTTTTTTACAGCTCTTAAAGCTGTTTTCTGCCTTTAGAAAATATTCCAACGTAAAAATGTTGGAATACTGGGATATGAATATCAAAGGATTATTTTCTTACACGCTATTATTCAATAAACCTAATAAATTGAGTTTTATTTCATTTGTTAAATCCCTTGAGAACAACAAAAATTAATTAGTGAAGAAATATGTCTTCCAAAATATTCTAGAATACAATAGTCGCATAATGCGTGCGATTTCTAAGTACTACAGCCATAGTGAGTAGAGCATGAACGTACGTACCTAATAGTAGTTTTGCGATAATTCTGACATGATGGCGTAGGTCCTTGTATGCTTTTCGTGTACGCGAAGGACGAGGCAGTAGATTTAGTATGGAAGATTTCTTAAGGTTTTGGACCCTCTGTCAGAGTCATGTAGGGCATTATGGAAAGGGAGAGAATGATCTGTCTGCATTTGAGATTTAGACATGGAGTCGTTGGTAATTAGGTATCTAGTCGTTGTTCTTTGCAGCGTTTTGCTCCTCGAGCAGAGGCGCCCCCGCAATTTTTTCCTGTCCTTTTCGTGGCGAGTTTGGTTGGCTTCATCTGGCTATATACGGAAGGACATCCAAATCTCATTATAACTTAATTGTTTCTTTTATGGTGGAGACCTGAGTGTTCTCGTATTTCATGCTCTGTCACCTTTTCGTGCTAATTGTGAGCTTTATTAAAAGAATAATTTGAATACGGTACAGCACAATAGACTCACACACAAACACAACCATACAAAATACATTTGCTTATCTTTAGTAGCCAACTATGAACATTATTATCTCGTCTTTCTTCTCTCCCCCTGCCAATTCCTTCTCTGTCAAGGCATAATTATCTCAGGATGCAACTGTAGACTCTCGCTCCTATCTTCTATCGCTAATTCTTCAAAGGTCACGAATCAACTCATTTCCGTCCATGCCATTTCCTTTTCCAACTCAAAACTCCTCTAATGCATTGTTAATTCTGAGGATTTTAGACACGATTTCCAGATAATTGCTGGGTAATAAAAGCAAACGCTTTTTTATTAGTAGACGCTCTGCAGCTTTTTGGGTGCCGATTTATGCGGATTCAATTACTATCACCTTAAACACAAACAGACAATAATCAAATTACTCTCTTGATGTTAACGAACGAGGCTTCTTGAAATTATTTAAAGATTCCGTGCAATAAGAAAGAGAGACTAACTAGATACTTTGTCAACCACTTCCTTAACTAACCTTTTACTAACTGACAAGTTAATGCGATACTAATGGATTCATTGTCATTGAGGCTGAACTGCAAATTATTCAGATAATGCAGGTAATTACTACAATTTTACATTCATGAAGAGCCAATTAAATAATTATGGATTATCACACATAACACAATTGCAATATTATTAACCATGAGTTTCTGAATTCTTAATTTTAACCCTTTACTGGTTTTCTGTTGAAGCTCAATCAAAATATTCTAGAGAACAGATATAAAATTTATAGACACAATATTGAAAAACTATTTTAGTCTCCAATTGATAAATTATCTATTAAAAATTTTTGTGTCAAAATAAGGAAGCTACATTTGCATAATTGAGTTCTGTGTAAATGTTAAACAGACTAAGACTGACAAAGCTGATGTTGCATAAAGTGATATTATATTTGTGAATGAATAGGTTTTATACAATTGCACGAAGTACTTAGGAGCTTGTTAGTAAAAGAACCAATCTGTATTTAATATTGGAATTAAAACAGAAATATCTCACGATTCTGCTCATAAATGTATTCGTCATTACATTATTATAGTATATGCTTTAAACTGAGGATCTCTATTGAAATTCTATTGAAGTATTCCTACGTATAAAATGTGTAGTCCCTGTTGAAGATGTAAATAAACAATTTTTTCAAATATAGGATGTTAGCTGCAGCCATGTAGGCAAAAAAGAATATTATTAAAGTCATAACTCAAAGTGCACTCAGCATAGTCCTTGACAAACTCAGGTGCACAAGACACTCTATTTGCTTTTGCAAAACTTTAGTATTAAACTTATACATATACAAGTGTTTAGCTCCAAACAAAATCATGATAGAAGATGAAAGTATTGGCAATCTAGACAAATAAGTATTCTTGTACTTTGTAATGTTAGTAATATAAATTATAAGTATTATGGGCACTAAAACATACGCTACATGCACATTAACAAAGATTGTTCATGTAATCTTGCAATTGGTTACACAATTTAATGTGAGGTACTCCATTCTCAACCCTAATAGTAATAGTAGTAGGCAGAATACTGAATACATAAAATAGAAGGCCTTTATGTAATAAACTGAGTATAAGTTGCAGCCCCATAATACAGAAGCTAGAACAGGAAGAATTTACATTCAAAAGAACTTTTTAAGCAATGTTGACGAACATAACAACAAAAGGAAAATTTTGAAAAATTGTGAATAAGGAACATTAAAGCAAAATACGAAACATAAAAAAATTATTAAATAAACTAATTTAAAACTTCAAACGATTTATGGGTTGATTTCTCAAAAGTTCATCCGTCGTTGAACCTTCGATTTTTACCTCATAATTGAGACACATATTTTATGAATTTATTGACTTCTTCCCTCTTAACTATAATTTTTCCTGGGCTACTCTACGATTTAGCAAAACTGAAAAGCCCTAGATCCACAAATGGACGACTTGGTATATATGAACCATGAAAATCTTGTTTGTATTCCAATTTCATGGATGCTGAATCTTGGACAAGAATTATTTCCCATTCTCAGCAACACACAAAAAATTGGTAGCGTTAAACTTTTGGATTTTATTACCAAGTATCCTGCTCCTGCAGTCAGTACAGATTACGGACATTTATATTCCAGCATGTTCCAGATAAAATATTTTTGCATGAGTAAAGCAAGAAAGGTCTACAAATTGGCAAATTAAAATTCAGCACGGAATAATATTATCTATTCACCAGGAAATAAATTATACGAATCAATATTTATTTATTTAAAAATTAATAGTTTTCCATCTTAGTATTGATTGTTGGCCAAAGATTGTGGCTATACGCATTTATTTTTTCATATATAATATACAATGTCAAAGGGAAATTAATAATTCTAAACTATAGCATGTATAATTTGATATAACTCCAAAAAATTACTTTACGCTTGCATCGCTCATGATATGTACAATTTAATTTTAGTTTTATTTTATTACATTATTCATCCTTAATTCCCAAAGAATCTGTGACGCCAATGAAACAAATAATATTTTCTTGCAAAATGTAGTACGTCATTCACAATTGGGTGCCAATTCTTTGTTATTTTGACTATTTCATTACTTGTTCCCGAGGGGCCTGTAACCGAGGTGGAATACGACTGACTACCTGGACGCCATTGTTACTCTTATCATACATATTTAATTTATCTGTACAATATGATACGAAACTTTTTTAACAGACGCTAGTAGTAAATAGTACATACCATTCGCTCAGTTATATGTAGGTATGTGTTTAGTTAATAGTCACCATTCTCTATTGATCAATAATCATAGGAAAGAAAATTACCAATTTCTTCGAATTCAGTTCTGGTAGATTTCAAACAAAGTTTAAGTAACCGGTAACCGAAGGGGGGTTCTAAATTAGTTGAAGGTGCATAATTAACGAAATGTACATCGAAACTAGGTTTCCTAAAACTAATGGTTTGCAAATCAGTAACATAATTTCTTACATTACACTGCTGGCTCTGGTGAAGTATTATGGTAGTTTTGAGGAAGCTAAATTTCATTTTAGGAGTCTTTTAACAGATTAAAAAAATATTTGAAATGATACAAGTTGCATTATTAGAAAATATTTTTTGGCAGTTCATCTACTTCTTTAGAAATTCTAAGAATGGGCGAGTATTTAAAGTATATCATTATTAGTTCATCCCTCGATAAAGGTTGCAAGTAGTTGATGTGAGTAAATCTCACCTTAAAAGTTTGTAATCTCTGAAAATGTACATTGGCTTATTTTAATGAAATAAATTACAATTGCAATTAGACATATATAAATTAATAAAACACATTTTCAATTATATAATTTTAGCTGCCTTTTAAAATTAAGCATATCGCATTTTATGACACTGGATGTATATACTTATGGAATAATGAAAAATCTTTTATGTACTATCAAAAACATTTTCGTTCTCTTATCCCAAGAGTTTATTTGTGCTTGCCTTATATCATATTATCATTTGATCGAATAGTTTTAAGTATCGAGTAGATAAGGTATATGTTAAATGTTAATAACCCTAATAAGACTAATTGCACTTTATTATACACAATTTTTTTTGATTTGATTGCTTCATTAACCTAGCAAAACTATAGGTACCTACTTCAGTGGCTGCTCTTTCGCGGCAGATCTCCCTGGGGAACTATACGAGCTATATACGTGCTTAAATATGCGTATGTCCTATATAATCCAATCCTATTTTGAACAATAAAATTAATCAGTCTGTAATAATAATACGATCTCCGTAATATTTTTAGTCAGTATGTAGCTTCGCTGCCATGGCGTTGAGTAGAATTTAAAATACAAAATTTTCCAGCCCAGATTTCAACAGTTTGAGGAAACGTACAAAGTTGCAAAATTATCAAAAAAAGAGGCAAAAATTCTCTAGGGGACTGGATTCTGTTTTGCGAAATTTTGTCTTTCTAAGTATGCGATAAAAATCGAAATACATTTTTATGCCTTCCCCCCACTCCTAACAGTTCTAAAATCTTCTTATAGAGAATTTTACTTTTGAAAACATTAGAAACTTGTGCCTTAAAAAGCAGATTAAATTTAAAAACAATTATTTCATTGCTGTACATTAAACCGCTGTCCTTCAATCAGGGGTAAAAATCATGTCAACTCATCCTTAAAAAAACAGTTGATTTTAATTGTTTATTCTATAGCCGTCCGTCTTGGCGAAGGTAATAATGGATGAATGCGTAGAACAGAAGTAGTAGGGAATAAATGCAATACATTTATAATACATTGCGATAGTTTGCAAGTTTGAACAGAGTGTAGAATGGGTGAATGAGACTAACCAACTAGGAAGTGTTTAACTTTTGTATTTATGCTTCGCAAAATCTATTTTCAGATGAAAGCCAATTCTTAGTGATGGACTCGTAGGCTTGAAACTGAAACCCAATATAGAACATAATCTAAGATGAATACATAGATGAAATTTTCCACAGCAGCTACCTTTTTGTACCCAATCCATTGAATCAGTTCTCAGCATTGCATCAGACACAGACAGTAAAGAAAAACCATGTTACTAAAAGCAAACTATTGCATATTGCTGTGAAAAGAATATTTGTTATCCTATGCGATTGTGGCAGTGTAAATATTTAATAATCATTTATATAGTTCAAGTACATGTACAGTACAGTATAACTAAGATTGTTACGAATGTCCATGGCCTAGTCTCATTATGAATCTTAAGACTCCAGGTCTCCACTGGCTAAAAATTGCCAATACTAAATACTACTTTTGTAAAATTAGTATTAATATTAGTAATCTAATTACTTTTGTAATTGCAATTGTAATTGTAACTGCTTTATTGTCGAACACCAATAATAGACACAATATTATATGCGACTGATTTCCACTGGAGGACCTACTTTTCCGTCTACAGATAACATAATAACTACACTGCAATAAGAAATTATTCAGGCCGATGTGATAGAATGAAAATAAAGGCATCTTAATTTTTATACGTTTCATTAAGGGGGCCTCAGTGATCGAAAATATTACTGCAGGGAACTAAATAATATGCACACACCGATCATTAGAATCGCAGCTGATCTCGGCAATATATTCAACGCTCTGTAGTAAAACCATGGCACAGCTTAGTTCATCGGTGGCATAGGTATATGAATTACACAGAACGATTATTTCCCCAGTGTGGGGCATTTAATTTCGAAATATTATATCTCAAAAAATTGGGAACACCTCGACTTTATTTGTATCTGCTCAAACAACGGAGTAATGAGTACCTACATTTTTGAAGCATGTAGACATTTTTTCGAGAAAGCTCCACAACTCGCCCACGGGACAGGAAAGACCTAGGTTTTAAAAGATATTTCAACCTCCTAGTTCCCAAGGGGGTTAAGAAATACGCGCTTTACGTATTACTGAGGTGCCATTAATGGTGGTGGTAAATGTGGTTTCCACTCTAAAATTGCTGTACATTGATTATCGACATAATTTGGATACGACTTGGCTATGATTATGGGAGTAAGGTGACACTAAACTGGTGCTTGTCTTCGATGTTGATTTATTGTTAAAACAGATACACTACTCATATATGTACTGAATTTATTGGCACTCAAAATAAATACTGATTTCATTTGATTTGAATCAAACCACTCTCATTTGACATGCATACTATTCTTTATTCTTTTTAGGAGAGGCTTTTATATTCCTTCGCTTTAAGCGGACATTGCACTTCCTCACAGCAAGATAATTTATTAGTTTTTATAATTTTACAAAGTTTATGAATCAGTGCAAAACCATTATTCACCTAAGATAATAAAATAGAAAATTAGCATTCATATTTTAGGTTTGAAAAAGAATCGATTCATAGTTTGGCATGGGTATATGACTCAATAAAATAAAAATACTTCTAAGATGCATGGGGTACCAAGGTGTTTACCAATTTTCCGTGTAGCTCAAAAACTAATGCACAAAAACAGTTGTCGTTTTCACCACCCATTCCTCCAGGATCATGGAGGGTCATACGACTGTAACGTTTTGTTCGGTATTATTATATAATATTTGAGGTCACAGGAATTTTTCAAAAAAAAGTTTTGTTTTTTCTTGAAAAAAAGTCCTGGGACTCCAAACATGACCCTAACAAAAAGTTTTAGAGCTGTATGATCCTCCAGGACCCTGAAGGAATGGATGGTGAAAATGGCCCCTTTTTTCATTAGATTTTGAGTTATACGGAAAAATGCAGATTGAAGTCGGAAAATACCTAGGAGGTACTATGAGAAGCCTTAAGGGAGGCTTTTAGATAAAGTTCCACAGTCCCCCGACTTATTCTCATCTCATCGAATAATTTTTTGAAGTTGTTAATGTATTTTTATTGATGATTTATTCCACATCAAGTATAAGCAGACTATTTCATTCTATCAAAGTGCAAAGCATCAACGCTTGTCATTTTGGATGACTATTCTATTCAATAAATAATAATATATTATTATTAATTTAGCTGGTGCATGTATAGGTAAATGAAAGGAAAAATAGCACTGCATACAGTCTACTTTCTCAAAATATACACACATTTCTGTGCAATAAATGACGTAAAATGCATTCATAAAAGTATTACAGATTGCACAGCTTATCACTGTGCAAACAATTGGCGTATGAGAAAGTCTACAATGGGGGTCACACAAAAATCATATAATTCATTCAAATTCTGTTTCCACTCTAGAAATTCAAATGATTTTTCAAATTGTGCAGCACAAAGAAACATTTAAGTTTTTAGAGTTGAGTCTATGCAATTGGAATTTTAACAAATGCAACAATGACATAATTAAAGCCGAAACCAAGCTTGGAAGTCACATAAAATATTAGTGTACAATGCGTATTATAATAATCTTAAATTATTAGATTGATAATAACCATCACATAGAAATCAAATGAGGAAATGGTGGCTTTATTGTCGAGGTACATAAGACGAAGCTTTTTTCCACTAACAGATACAAATATTATATATTCAGGAGATGTCATTTAGGTATAGAAGGATAGTATTCAAAAACATTTTTGATTTTAGCGACAGTAAATTATAAAATGTCAAATAATCTGCAGACAAACCACAATGACAATATTATTTTATATGTTTAATCAACAACGACAATAAAGAGAAGAGTTTCGGTGGTGGCCATGCGGTGATGGCCGATGGTTACGTCGATTGCTGTGGTCGTCCCCCAATACAATGGTAAACAGAGTAGCCCCTTGACTTGGACTAAATTCGGGATTTCGTCGGTCGACCCACATTACATGTATTAAAGTGTGAGTGAGCAAGAGAGCATCCCACTCACTCCACACACTCAGGCTCTTTCAGCACAGAAAGGTATTGGGGGTCGACGAGGAAGAGAAAGGGACCTGACTTCCCTGACAACAAAAGCACGACGGAATGGCTCATCAGCTGTTGGACTAGGCCTCGCTACACTTTTTCTCCTCCTGCTCAACTCTTCTCTTTTCACATCCTAAATTATTTGCTACAATTTTCTCAAACACATCTGTGTGCGTTCTTCTACTACGACGTACAACAGCAATTGGATTTGAATTCAAAATTTTAACCGTTTTTTCAAGTAGTTTTCATTCAGAATTTTATCACACTACTTGAAAATATTACTAGGCTTCATTCTACACTAGTTTACTTAGTTAATTTTTGTGATATCTCAAGGTAAAATGACAGAAAATCAAGTTAATTTTTGTGACTGACTGTTAACTCTATTGTTCTCATGCAAATACCTAATTGTTTCTTTGTTCTTCATTTTCTAGCTGAATTATCGCAACAATAAAATGGACAAGGATAGCCAGAACTCGGATAAACCTCAAAATTCGCTACCTGCAGATCAAAATACCAGTGAAAATAAAAGAAATACGGGGGAAAGTAACACATCGTCAAATACATCGTAAGTTATTTTACTGTTGTTGTGATAATTTTCTTTTTTCCTTTTGCTGATATGATGTCATAACGATTTTTGTCATTATTTGGGATATTGAAATCATTTTTCTATCGTACAGAACCAATAGTACTGAACAATTAAGCAGCTCCTCTTCCCAAAACGACGAGTTGAAAAACAGATTTGAAACAGAGTTTACTGAGCTATTTGCTGGATTGGTAAACGAAAAGAAGAATCCTGGTATTCATCCAACACTTAAGCAATACATATTGACAAATGCAATGTCAGCCTTTACAAATATGCAAATGGCCCATGAAATCTCGATTAATTCCGATTACAAAATTGTACCAGTAGAGAAACCGGACAGGTGGGTTGCAATTTATTTTTTATTTAAATGCTGATAAAATACATGATGTCAATGCTATTAATTTTTGTTTATTTTGATTAGTGTGGAAACACGGGTTACAGATATGATGAAAAAAGCGTATTGGGATCTCGTTAATGAAGATTTAGAAAAAGATCCTCCAGTACATGAACACGCTATAAAGGTCTTTGATGAGATAAGAGAAGTAAGTATTTTAGTGACTCATTTTTATTATTTTCAATATAGCTCAATTATTTATTTGATATTGATTTGTATCGTATATTCTGAAACTGGTTAAATTAACATTATGTTTATTTATCTCATGCAATTGTTTTGCAATTATCGTTGTTTATTTAAGTATCATGTCTTGTCAAATTGAAATGTTAGAAATACAATATTGAATTTAATATGGTGGTTTAAAAAGTTTTTCGTGTCAGTTGTCATTATGATTCCTACAAACGACATTATCGTGTGGATATTTTTTACAGAATATGCTCGCACTTCTTATGCCTCACAACTCGTCAGTGCGACTACTTATTGAAGAGACGCTAAATATGGATGATATTAGAAGGCAGGTAGAGCATGAAGCCCTGGACTTTCAGGTATATGCCCGTTGTAAAATAATAAGATTGGAATATAATTGATTCTTTTAATTTAAGTATTTGTCCTTTTATAATTCTTTTTGTCCATTTACGACACATTTAGATTACTACTTTATTTCATTATTAATTACTTTTCATGCGATTGATGAATCTGTTAAAATTAGCAAATATTTAAGTGGTTTGCTTGCTATAATTCTGAATGTGGTATATTGTTTACAGAGATACGTAAACTTCGTCGTCGATTGTTTGGCCAGAATATGTTCACCGCAACGAGATGCCCAAGTTGAAGAGATAAGACGCTATCACAAACCATCTGAAGTCTTCCGCCGTCTCTTTGAAGTAATGGAAATGATGCGTCTAGATATGGCTAATTTTTACTTGACATGTGCTCGTCCCAGGATCATTGAACACTGTGTAAGTTACGAAAGAATCAAATTTATCGAATTTATGGAACTGGAATATGAAGTTGATCAGGACGGTTTGCGTAATACCCGTGATTGGCTATTGCGGCACGCAATTGAAGGAAGAAACACACCAACTACAATTGCCAAAGCTTTTGCAGAGATGATGGAATGGAACCCCGAGCATCCTTGGCCAGAGGTTAGTTACCAAATATTTAAGTAGCGTTCGCTGCTATTGTTTTTCTCTTTAATCATAACCAAATTAGTTGGGCGATATTTCGTTCCAGCTTTAGGTGCACTACTGGGGTGCTAATTCAAATCCCATTTAACCTTACACCGAAACCCTCGACTTTCGAAGCAATACTTAATTTGCAGTTTGAAAAGAGAGACCCCAGAAAACCTTTCGGCCACTACTTGTTTGATTGTAATTTTAGTCTTTGTTTTTGCTTTTTAAATTATGTTTTTTTCAATTGCAAGTAAATATAAATAGAATAACAATTGACATAGTGAAAATTTTGGACGTACGGAAATTCCTTCTACCTTATAGTTCTAATAATTAATGAGAAACATGGTTTTCAGCAACAATAGATTTTAATGCTGTTCACGCGTAGCGTAGTTATTATCAGGACTGTCGTTAGTAAAAGGGTTTCGGAGTATACTTTCCATTTCCTGGGGCTTATTGAAACATTCCAACTTTTGCAGACTAAACTGTAATATATTTTTAATGCTACTTATAACATCTACTTATAGTTATTTGTATGCTATAAAAAATGAAGTACATATTTTAATAATTTTCTATTTTTTCAGACTCTGGCGTTGGACCAAGTTCGCATAACCAACCTAGCTCAGGCGCTTAAAAGAGTAACTCTTTTTAGCGCCATGTCCTTTTCTGTTATTGAGATCTGCAGACCTTTCCTTGCCAAAACTTACCCGATTTACAGTATCCTCCGTTCGGAAATGGATCAACGCTTTCGTATCCTTCTCCCTATGGATCACATGGGCAGCAATGAGTACGAATAGAGCAATGCTACTTTTTATTATTTGAATATTTTCTAATTGTTTGAAACTTTTTCTAAAAACCATTCTACTATTCTTGTTTTTAGACATATTATTGATGACATCGAGGCTTGCGCTGAAGAATCCGTGAGGGTGGTTGAATATCACTACAAAATCATATTCCAAAAACCGTTTCCGGAGAGAATCGCCAATATGATTCGACAGGCAGTCAAAGACGTACTACGACCCGACAACAAAGTCAGATCCTTATTAGGTGAGTTTCGAAAGTATTTCATTTAGATTTATACTACGCATATATCTGGTCAGATTTCCCTCTAAACTGAAAATTCTTATATTTCCCGACAATGTCGTATATGGTTTTTTAAATTACTTTTTTCAGTGATGAGAATTATGCAGTTCGTGGAAGAAAGCCTTCTCTCGGATTCCAGAACAGATGTTGTCCTGAATCCTGGATTATCCTCGATTCAAGCAGATGTTGAAAAGACTACTACCGAATTCTGTAGAATCATTACCCATAACCGCAACGCATACAATGATATTTACTGTGACATTATTGAAGAGAAAGGACCCGTGCCGGTGTATAACAACCCAGAATATCTGTTATACTTGCAGCAACTCAAAGCAACTCATCGGTCGAACACAAGTATGTCTAACGAGCATTTGCCTGGAACTTCTCGGGCATCAAGAAATGAAGAATCTCAACCAACTCAGACGACAAGCAATGCGCCGTTAAAGTCCGGACACAAAACGAAAATTGCAGTGCTACCCGATTACATCCTTGGACTTTCAGAAAGTAGTTCCAATGCTTCAGATGTGTCAGTGAATGCCACAACTCCTAAAAATTTAAAACATCCACGAACTCAGTCAATTGGTACTCCTCCAGAAGACGATTTGCCAGGAGCCTCTGCAGATGCTAGCGAAGTTACTACGGAGAAAAAGTCGAAAACCTCCCAGGTAACGAACGCAAACGGTGCATCTTCTGAAAATATTAAGACTCCAGATGATGAATTACAGCAGTCCAGCAATACCTCAATGACTGGTCCTTCCAAAGCTGTTGGACAGGATAAAGTTTTGGGATTTAGCTGTGACAACAACGGGGATGGAAGTGTGGAGACCCTTTGGTCATCGAGCACCCTAGAAATGACTCCTTCAAAGTCTGAGCATTTGATTATTGAGTCACAAGAATCTGGACAGTTTCCGCAGACATCTCTCCTTACCAAAGCCTTAAAAGTGAAAGACAGCTCCTCCACGCAATATACTCCCAGCCTCCCCATCCTCCTGCAAGAGAACCATTTTTCAGAAGAATCCTCCGTGGACTTTACGCCACTAACCTCTCCAAATGGTCCTACTGAAAATATTTACGAATCCTATTCGTCCCAGTACAGCCGCTTTAAGTCACAAAATATCAGCGAAATTCTGGACTTTGACTCTCACCAAGGGTCCCGTAATGAGCCAGAGTTTGTACGCAAGCAAACACGAAGTTCACAAAGCGCAAGCAGTCGTCTTGTAGCGGACGACCCAGAAGGAGTCAACTGCAAGAACAATCGGAACTTGAAAAGCGATGAAATTCAAGTTACAGCGCCCATTTCGGGCGAAGAAATTGGCAATGAAGTGTTAGATGCAATCATTACAGCAAAGGGAGTTGCCAAAGAAGAAGGACCAAAAGCCAGCAATGGCACCGCTTTAGACTGCCCTGACCCACAAGGTCATTCGTCTCGACAGAATCGTGAATTAGAGAAGTCTGCTGAGAAAAAGGCAAATCCTTATCCAGATAAGTAAACGAAATGTATTGAAGGAGCCCCGTCGTACCACAAAATTATGTTATATTATTCTCGCAATACGAGTAGCAATTAGGTCAAATATTTTATAAAACCGAATTAATATTAATATTATACACTATAAAACACTAATACATTAAATATTTGTTAGCAAAAATATAGCATTCGCGAATAATGTTATTATCTACGCATTAATTATAAATCTCATTTTGTATATCTAGGAAGTAGTTTTAGTTTACATTTTTATGAGTAAGCTTGGGAACAATCCCTATCGGTAATTCATTTTCTTTTAGTTATAACAAATGATTCTAATGAATCACCATTACTATATTATTCGCTAGCATCACAATCAAGGGCGTAGCAAGGAATTCTTTTGGAAGGGAATTGACGACTTTAGGTTATTTATTTTACACTAATTTGCGCGAAAATTTTTGTTTGCGTATTTTTTTTGCTTACTTTTCCAAACATTTTCTCTTTTGCTCTGCATTTGGGGGAAGCTTTAGCCCACAAACCCACTGGATACGCAATACGCAATACACCCATTGTCACAATACAAGTGAGCATTATAATATCTACATAGTACTATATAGTTCATCAGAAAGTAAGAATCTGGTTTAAGACCCGCATTTCGAATATTATAAAAGAACTGTCACCATCATATCTACAAAATAACCGTCAGTTTTTTGAGAGAAAAGCAGGAGTATAATATTGGCGTCACAATAGAAGTTAGTTATTTAAACCTTGCCGTGGAATTACTTGCATCTTCTTGGAAAATTTCACTTCCACTGCTACCTAAGCGCATCATGGACGAAAGTGAGAGTGTTGGATGGAGATCTAAGTAACTGAAAAGGAAATGATTTTGAACTTAAATTATTATTTGCTACAACAACAACGAATTCAAAGATAGGCAAAAATAAATTAATACATTAATGTACTAACAAATAAAATGTCTGCGTTAAAGTTTATAAAGTTTATCAACGGGAAAAGATCAATTGTCAAAGCGCATGTTCAGGCCAAAATATGTGACTTAACCTACCGAGTTTTTTCTGTTTTGACAACACTTTCCCTAGTATTAGTAGGCTTTGGCCTTCCTTACATAATGATAATATCTATAATTGGTGGTCACTGTGTCCAAAGGTTGTGAAAGAACATTTTTTTTGGAAATCATTGACCATTGAGATATTTCCTCTTTGGAACCTATTTTCTGCTCTTCCGTTTTTCATCAATTTTTTTATTTAAAAAGGATCTTGCTGATCAAAAAAATAAAATGGAAAGCTGACTTGAAATTACCATTTCCATTTTTGGCCTGACCATCATGTAAATGACTAAGTATAAACTTTTAAATTCTTTAAGCTAACCCCGTAACATCAGCAGCAATTTAAATCGCAATATAATTATGAACTCTGGCGCAGGATTACCGTTAGACAGTATGTTCGTTAAACCCTATTAACACGAAAATTTATGATTGGTTTTGTATAGAATTGTGAGATTGCCTATTGAATTACGGCAATTTTGATGGGATTGATGTAACACATAAATGTTAATAAATGACTACCAAATGGGAAAAAAATACGTAAAATTGGTTGCTGTTATTTTTACAACGATTTTTTATTTCTCTTAATTGTGAATGTCCTACATGCTGTCTACATGTCATATCATTATTTTTAATTGGTAGAAAATTATGAATTTAATCTAATTGGTAATATTGTCGTAGTGTTAGGTGGCTATCCAAGTGACTAGGTTAAGGAACGTAGTGAACTGTAACGCGATCCCTGTAGCTCAGCGGTTAAGAGCATTGGTCATGAATACCGAGGTCGAATGCCATATGCCAGTCAGAGAGTCGAGATAGGAAAAGAGAACTAATTCTTCCAGAGTCAACTTTATTCGGCTTGCCTCGCCGCTCACCCAAATCAGAATACACGCTCAACAACCAAAACTCGCTCTAGTCCTCTCCGTCTCCACCACCCAGTACGCAGAAGCGCTCATCGCACTCTATATTGTGCTTACTGCTTGGTGGATACGGACAGGACTATATAGCATTCTGACAATATTGGCCTGGATTTTGACGAAACTCTGCCTGGACTGGCTGGGTATATTATTAGATCATGGATATCAGATCTCCAAATAATGCTGAAACCATTAAAATAATACGATATCAGGATTATAACTTGAAACCTGT
This sequence comes from Tomocerus minor, assembly GCA_009936455.2. Taxonomy (NCBI): domain Eukaryota; kingdom Metazoa; phylum Arthropoda; class Collembola; order Entomobryomorpha; family Tomoceridae; genus Tomocerus; species Tomocerus minor. The sequence goes on from JAAAYG020002298.1 coordinate 19,523, forward strand.
TTTAATTATTTCATGTAATTTCATTGGAATAATATACCTAATTTGCCGTTGTTTCTGCTCCATGCATTTGCATAAAATTCTCAGAAATGATTTCTAACATTTAGGATAGCAAGTCCGCCTACGCTCGTTTCAAAAACTTTCTCGGATAATAAAGGCATAGTTACAGTTTCAGCACAATTGAAGTGAGCGTATAGAATTTCAAAATCTCTCAAAGCTTTTGCTAGAATGCGAATATTACTTTGAATGCCATGCGAATGACGTTGATGAAATTAACAAAATTAAATGTAATTGAGCCTTTGATGAAATTCTATTAAAAGACAAATGCGGATCATTCCATAGGCGGTTACCAGTATTGACTGGGGTGCATCAAATGTCTAAGTGCACATTTGTTAGTACATAAGTTTTTAAAAAATCGCATGTCGCTTCTACCTAAGATATCAGTTTACAGTTAAAATATTTTAGTACCATTATATCAATTTAGAATCCAAAATCGTTCTTAATTATTTGCAGTTGTAGCTTGCATTAGTATGAAATAACGAGAACTGCTAGAATCAGACAGATCAGAATCATGTCCAAAATGATTATCGTTGTACGTATATAATTATTATTTTTGATGGAAGTTTAGCACTTCTGTACATGTAAAACTAACAAAAATACTTCCATCTTCATGCACAAATCTTTGTTGCCGATTCTAAAGGAATTTAATGGGAACTTTTTAGTGTTTCATATCTGTACAAAGTGTGGGCATACAGTTGCAATATTATGCCGTGGTTTCTGTCATTTAAGGCACCTAGTTTTAATTTTCGTTCTCGCCAAACATTTTTTATTCAGATCGTCGACAATTTCGAGTAGAAAGTTATCTCATTTCATGTCATATATTGACAAACCATTTTAATTCAGCAAGAACTTGCGAGATATGAATTTTTAAAGCAAATAGGTGTAAAATCGCATGAACAGAAAGTTGATGTAATGATGTTCGGCGTATATGCTATCGAAAATGTAAGGAATAATCTGAAAGTTTTATCTGTTTTCTACGGAGCAGAATGAGCCCCGGTTGGTGTATAAAATGCTACAGAACTGAAGCGTGCTTCATGATGCAATTTCAGATGGGATTGGAGCAATTCATCCTCTCTAAATAAATATTGCTATTATTCAATATAATTATTGAATATATTCATTAGTTTCTGTCAGCGTGAGTGTATGGATGTCAAGGGCACTTTCCCTCCGTGGCCGGCCAATTATCGGTAGCGACTGGAAGCGTGGGGGAATATTAATGGAAATGTTTACTTTGTGGGGAAGCCTTTAGGAGAAGACAACTTGCGCGTAGGTCGATCCTGTAGGTAAGTGTAGAGTGCAGTGTATGTATAAATCTGTAGGGTATGCATTCAACTTCGTACAGACGTTCAGACATTGAGGACGCAGGCAAAACATAACCGAACGCAGTATCATCCAGTCAGAAAAACACAAGTGAACAAACTAGTCGGAATCAGAAAATCCTCCGTGTTTCTCGTGTCCTGTTCGAATAGTGCTACTCATTCTCTTGCTCACTAAATAATAAAGTAAGTACCTTAGCATTCATAAAATTGTCATTTTATCTTTTCTGTGCCATTTTAGTGACATTTTTAAATACGCTTTGTATAGACACCAAAGAATTTGTGATTTGAGTTATGATAGAAATTTCCAGAGTGAATATATACACACGTCTCACAACCCATTTTAAAAATTGACAAAAGAAACAACACAATTAATTTTTTGGTGTTCATATAAAAAGTATTTTAGAGGTCTTTAGAATGACATCTATAAGTTTCAGCGCCTTTCAATACATTTTAATCTAGCGTATAAAAACTTACGGTAAATCTTAGAAAAGCACACGGTAGATATTTTAGAGCAAGAACAAACATGTTCCGAAAATGTGTGAGATTTTCAGAGGGATGTCTGTGCGTTTGATTTACATAAGCATTTTTGTCTTCTCCTTTGAAGATATGCAAAAGGCATAAGAGTAGTGCATGTGTACACAGGAGATGCTGAAGATAGAAATACATCATCATGGATATTCGTAGTATTTACCGAGCATGAAGCACACTGCACATTATTGTGCACATAGACGAAGGAAACAAAACAAGAGTTGGTGGTGGTGGACAGAAGAGAATCCTATTAGTTAAGCATATAGCTAATATTACAGGAGGATGCACGAATTCTGAGTTCTCAAGTGAAGCGAAGGAAATAGTATTGCTCAGGTAAACCTATGCAATGCTAAGTACTTTTACATAGGAAGATAATATTTTATATTATCTTTGCCTTCACTTCCTACGTCTCTTTACATAAAAGTTGGGATATAAGTAGGAGAGAGAGAGAAGATAGACTGTTGACAGGATTGCCAGTCCAGAAGAGCAAGTTATATTATTGGTGTCCACAGGAGAGGTAGCATCTATAGACAGGTATCCCTGTGCATTGGATATAATATTATGTTGTGTGAGTTGCAATGTGCGTGGAAGAAACCAGGACAGTCAGGCAGGCACAATTCCGCTGAGTTGTTCACTCCTGAGTCTCCCTACGTTGTAATAAAGGGAATGGGACTGAGGTTAAGTAACAGAGTCAGAAAATCTCTTATATTCTTTGAGAAGAGTTCTCGGGCTCCCCTTCCTCCTTTCCTTCTATTAGTAAACTTTCGTGTTCTGTGCATAGTCTGTTTTTCTGTAGTAGCCTGCCATTGCATTGCATTGCCATATGGAGGCACGGCTAGATGAATTCTGCTCTTCCTCCTCTCCTAATAACTCTATAGCCCTATAAACATATTGCACGATGGGTAGACTGCAGCCTGCAGCAGTTAGTAGGTGCATTTGTTCGGAAACTAATGCATCTCCCCAAAAACCTCCCTACCTACGCTAAACATCCAGCTCAGTCCTCAGATCAACCAGGACGTGAATGTAGTAGCACGCTAATTATGCTCCAGCCTTTTGGCGGGCCGTTTGTGAAGGATGCCACATCGTAGATTCCCGAAAATATCTAGTAAAAATAATGCACGGGCGTAAATGCTGGCTCGTCGATGCCCTGGCATGTCATCCCTTCAAATCCGCTCTCAAAATTCCTCTCAATAAATTCAATTGTACAAAAAGATCAGAAAGTAAAGCATTACATCTCGCATACGAGGAGAATGAGCATGTTCATATCTGAATGAACACAACTGGTTCAGCTCTAACACGGAGCCCAAGTTTTTCCCTGCTAAAAAACTCCACTCTAAGGCATCTACTAATAAAGATCATCCATTAATCATGCACTTGTAATTCGGAGTGTTTTTTATCCCAGATCTACGCTGCATTGAAATAGAGGTAGGTAGGTAGCTTCTGTTTAGTCAGAGGAGAAGTGCATGCATCTGGCCCTGTTTAAGGCTGCACAATCCTTCTGTGCACCACCAACCTGCCTATATCTCACAGAACGAGAGAAGAGAGAGAGAGAGAGGAGGAGAGAATTTTAAGAGAGTGATCTCCGTCATGTAGCGAGTAATCTACAGTTAGTTGTCCTCTTCCCTTATATACAATTCTACACAGACAGACACATTGTGCCGAGGATTTGCTTTCGCTTTTTAGTGAATGGGTCTGTGGAGTGGTGTGGCGCGGAGTGGCGGTGAGTCATCGAGAGAGAGAGAGAGAGAGAGAGTCTCTCCTCCACTTCCACCTCCCGTTCGGCTTCCACTGTAAACGAAAATCGGTGAATTTATTTTCTGCAGAGAAAGGAAAATGGAATCTACAGGGAGATTAACTGTACGCAATGCAACCGAAATCAACCCCTGGGCTAACACTCTCTATAACTTCCCTCTGCTCTCACACCCTCCTTCCTTCACTCTCCAGCTTAACTTTTCTCTCCCTGCCCGTCTGCCCGCCCGCCCGGCCGCGGCAACTGACTCCCTGTCCTTCTTGACTTGAAACATACAACTGCCAGGACATACACAGAAATCCTATGTGCACTACTCACAACCACATAGTCATATATATAGAGAGCTGGAAATTTTGCCATTACATCCTGTCACTCTCTTTCTCTCTGTTTTAACACGATATAGAGAGAGTGTCTGCACAAAAATGGATCCGGACTATTGTAGAATAGAAGCTATGTTAGAGTCTGCTCTCTTTAATGCGATAATATCTTTACCTTTTCAACTAAGGACCCACTGCATCCAAAGCTACCCTTTACTTTTCCTTTCCAAATTCTTCATGCTCAGAGATCGCGTTGAATTGAGGGACGTGCTCTGTATATAGGTCCTCTTCTCCTCCCAACGCAACAGCAGTGAATACATGGACGGATGTGCTTGATAAATAGTGGAGACGTGCTTATAATAAATATTATATACTATCTGTGCAGTAGACATTAGAATGATATTCTAGAATCTGTTCAGCATCCTCGTTGAAACACATTGGGAAAACGCATGCAATATTTATCGCCATCAGCTCTACCTCTCATTCTCCAACATCTCCTCAGCTCAGCTTCACAAATAAATTGCTGGGCAAGTAAATTAGCCTAACTGTAATTAAGGATTTGTAATTTGCAGAAATTTCCTCAGTGACATGACAGACAGGCTCTGATAGATTAACTTAATCAACTAATTTCCCTCTCTTGACACTATTGGATTTCATGTAAACACTTCACCTGCTTTTCAATGCAATTACAAATAGTAGAATGATGATATTTAACTATCTATGAATGTACATCTAAAATATAAGGTAATATCCATGTATGAAGGTGATGTGAGGTTGTTTCGTAGCTAAAAGATTGAGGGGTAAACATCAATGTAAAGGCTGTGACTTAAAAATGGTTTTGAAACAGCGATTTTTGTTGTCGACAGCAATGTTTCTTTGCGCTAAACTAAATTGAATCCTTTGTCTCATCTCGTAATTTCTCAGTAATTTATTATTGTTTAAGTGTTTTTCTATTGTTTGACATGTAAAAAGCGTTCACTGTGAACAGAATGTTTGTGGGTGGACTTCAATCATTGGGTTATATAGTTATAACCATTGCCTTACTTACTTAGTCTACATCCTTTGATAGAGCTGCTCTCTTTATAGCATTGTGCGTGATTGTATGTACGTACATATGTAATGTTGGCCTTTTTCCCTTATTGTTAGAATGAATTCACTTTCATTGCTCAAATGAGAGATTGCACATGAAAAGCAATGACCTTATCTCACTTGCCGTTAAATTCACACGAGACGAGAGTGAAATGGACTAAGTCCAAAGGAATATTATAACAATGTGAGTTCAAATACAAAATGTAACTGTACAGAGCGTACACAATAGAAAAAGTACGAAAAATATCATAAACTACAGGTACTGTCTACGTGTGCACTTTGTGTTGCTGCAACTTGTAATTTAGCCACTGCCTCATATCATATCATAGTTGTTGAACACAGCGTCGAAGAATTTATTTTTCTGCATAATACAGGCTTGCTTTATTCCGTTGATGATATTATTATTATTATTATTATGCCTTTGTATATATCATAATGGCAAGAGTGCAGTGTGCTGTGTTTGTTTGTATGACACAACCAATTCATTTCTTCAGATGGAATTGCAATATTTATTAAATAGGTAGCTAGCTACCTTTACTATTACACTACTATATAATTTAGATAGCTTTTTAGAGGCGTTTACACAACGTTTATGCACACCGTATTATTATTTCATTTAGCAACTCTAGCATGAGAGCACATTAACAGTATTATCCAAATGTTAGTTCACTGACAGTGCTTAGTTACTTATTTATAGCTTTCTGTATTGCAAGTGGCGAGCTGAGGAAATAAAAATGAATTGAGTTGACTGAGTTAACACGAGTTAACTTGTCATAATTTGGGATAGTCACTCCGCTAAAATGAAAGTGTGTCAATTTTTACTCTCGGATTCAATTCCATCACACTGCACCTGAACACGAAATTTTTCAAATCCTATTGCTAACTGGGCTAAAGCAAATTCATTATGTTTTATCATTACAAATATCCATTAGATCATTATTGTCGAAACTTCCTGTAAACAGAGAAGTTAATAAGCAGTGCAGAATTACAAAGCTGCAGTTTCTATTACGCAGCACCTAAGTATAACTGCGGTTATTACACATTGGCACGTACACTCCACTAATACACTTCCAAAAATACTATTTATTAGGTCATTTATGTATTGTATTTCATTATATTTTATGTCACACTTAAAAGCTTAGCTGCTAAAACCCAATTAATCATCCTCTCAAAGAAAAAAAAATCCCATTTCACATAACCTTTTGCAATCATTTTGTTTACTGAACCTGGTATAGGATTGGGGACACTGGGAATTGATCTTTCCTCCTTCCTCAGTCTTTCTTAGCCAAGCTATCCAATTCTTATTTAATCATTGGAATTCTATAGATTTTTCTAATCTGCCACAAATAAGAAATGCTTAAATGCTCAATTCTCCTTTCAATGGCCAGTACTAGTGGACTGAAGTTCAGCTATTTATTTATTGCTGCTATTTATGCACATTTTTCTGTAAATGAAAGACGCAGAGTATAAATGAAATGTAATGGTGGCAAATGTCATTTAAAAGAAAGGAATAAGTCAAAGCAACAGACATCACATCCAACTAGTCACGATAATGCGTAAGCAAATGAAGTCTAGTTTTGTATTTAACACGACAGAAAGTAATGGCAGACTGTTGCATGGACATTGAAGTTAAATATATCCCAATACCAAGAAAATATTCCATTGCTATATCTAATATGCTGTTTCCGTTGTAATTTGTGATGTATGAGTGCTTGCTATATATTTCTGGGCAGTAGCGCTGTAGTGGACGTTGATGTGAGCATAAACTCATCTCATTTACTTTAGTGTGGAATATGGAAGGAGAGTTGCGATTACAGATAGCAAAGTAATAATAGTCTTAGTTGATTGCTTGACTTTGACTCGCTAGCTGCCTCCGTGCAATTTGATACTGCATGTAGAATATATTTTTGAACAACACGATAATGGCTCTTATGCTTATGTACGACATGAATAATAATATTAATAATTATGTCTAATATCTTTATGAGGCATGGGACTAATGTTTTATTGTAAGTTTGTAAGTACCTATGTAGCAAGATATTTTAATGCAGTCAACAGTCAACACACTATCTCAGTATCACTCTGTTTTCTTTTTGCATTCTTTCTACTAAGATAATAATAAGACTGTAGCTGTGCTGAGTAGTAAATTTCAGAGATAATCAGAAAGTATGAATACTGATAAAGATCTCTGTTCTACGTGCTCGTAGAATGTCTACGTCACAATCTGATAAGTACATAAACTATTGTGTTGAGGACTATTCTCAGCATAACCAGAATTACCTTGACTTAAACCAAGAACTATAATGCACATAGCTATGGTATTATGATACCATACTCTTTTAAAAATTATTTTAATGCAAATCGTTAACAGAACTCAAAATCCATTACACAGGCAATAAAATATGCATTCACCTAAATTGAAAATGCTGCATTTTTTCAATGATTTACAGTATATGCTAATAATAAATGAAGTTGGCCGATGCTAAGGCTTAGTGAAATATCAAACAGGAAATTTGAATATCTTATTACATTATGCACACCATTTAGCACGCTAGTCAAATAAATTGCAGTTTAAAATAATGTAGGACAGGAGGAGATTATTACTTCTAACGGGAAATGTGTATTACAAGTATTAATGGCTTGATAGATATTTTAGTGTCATAAAATAGTTCCTGGTGTAATTATATTATGTAGGAATCTATTCAATAATTAGTTACGAATTAACCACCGGAAGCCAATGCATTATTTGTGCACGCTACATAGAACCATAATAACCTAACACGGAAATAAATGAATTTATTTCAGTGAAATAATCTAGGCTATTCAATAGCTCATTCTGTATATATCCTATCCTTTTATAAGCTAAACAAATTTATTAGTGAAAAGCTTACAAAGACATTACGGCTAATTTAACAACTTATTGTGTGCAGAGTATTTAGGTAGGTGTGTAGATAAGGATAAAGACTATTGCCTAAGTAAATGACTAACTATTCATGTGCTGTATTCAAAGGAATGGATTCCAAGTTAAGTACATTAGGAAAACTAGGAAATATAATAGGAAATAAGAAAGACAGTGAAATCACTCAGAAAACAACCATCCGGCAATTTTGAAAGTGAAATAAACCATGCAAGGCAAATAAGGAACAATTTCCATGGACTTTGCATTTCATTTATTATTTACTCTAAGTTCACTTGTAAAAATTGTGTGTGGTACGTTATGTTATGTTGTCGTCGCAATTCCCAATTCCACTCCCTCTCCCTTACTAAAATATTAAAGAATAGTCTGCTGGAAGCATTAATAAATAATGGTAGCAAATAGGAAGCTATATAGTCGCTGTCTATCTCTCTCTCTCTGTCTGTATAAGTAGCTGGACTTGTTTCCTGCTAAACAAGTTCAGCCTTCTTAGTTATCCTTATCACATTATCTGCGTGACAAATGAGCATCCAATTCCAAAGTTTATGCGGGTCGTTTAGTTAAAAAATACTAATTGCATTTTTCTAAAAAATCATTTTGACAGACGTCTGTGTCTCTGCTATGGAGCTATTAGAAATTACGTAGCTATTATTCCATTAGCTTCAGTAATCTGATGTGGTCTTGCACTCTGATACAACAAGATATAAACGCTCCTTGCTGAAATTGATTGGCTATGATAATGGTAGATTCTTAGGAAATGGTGGTTGTGGGAGAGGAAGAGAAAATCCAATCTAATAGGTTCAGTATTGATCGCTCCTCGCCTAGACTAGGACGAGAATAAGAATTAGCAAACGGACGAAAGTAGGAATTTAGGTAGTTTACGTAACTCTTCTTGCTAGACTAACTACCAATATCCTGACGATTATATAAGGTTCGGCTTATAATAGGCCCCGTCGTGAGGTGACCTATGTCTACCTATACGGACCTGTATGAAACCACTCCACAAGTTGAGAAAAAAGACGTAGCAATAATGTGGCATGCAACACATGTCATCTGATAAGTCAGCTAAACAATTTCCTAAACGCAGAAGCTTACGGTGGTGGATTATAGTAGCTCTCTGGCCATTCTTAGCTTGCACAAAATGAATTCCAAAATACGACAGTGGACTTTTGTGCAGAATTCATGCGGAAGTGGAAAAACTTACATCACTCATAAATAAGTAAAAGTGAGAAGGGAGAATGAAGATAACAAAGCGCATCCCATTTAAGAGTTTTTTGACTTTCCTGAAAAACTTTAGAGTCTTTTGTTGGGGAGAGTTGTGAGTATCGTAAATCAGGAGTTGATCTATTCTGTCCCCACTCGCTCTTTTAAGTATTTTAGCACCACGATGCAACCCACAACGTGACCAACTCAGTTCAGATAGGATTTATACTAGACTCAGATAGATATCTAAATCACTTTCGTATGCATACATCTCTTTAGATTAGAGAGAGAGAGGTTCACACTTTTAAAGTTGAGATATGTTTGAAAAATAAAAACAAAAGTATGCAGAGTGAGGTAGGAATGGTTTTAGGAGAGGGAGTGAATCTTAGATTAAAAGCTGTCGACTCTCAGCACATGCTACATCCTAACATCCCATTAAGACATAACACAGTGGAACAATAATTTTGCGCTTAATCAAGTCGAATCTCTCAAAAGTGACATGCCTTCTGCTGCATGTATACTTGCTATCGGTATTAAGCATAATATGTGAGAGTCTCTTTGTACAGCGTCATTTTGACACAGAAAGACAAACGAAGATAAAACTGTGAAAACCATAGAAAATTTTGAGAAAGGGAAAAGGAAACCTGACAATTAACTTGTAAATTACATAGGCAAATGAGGAAAATGACATTAAATAATCTCTCTGTACGTATTCGCTGCAACACTTAGAATTAGTGTGCTAGCTCAGCATGAGTACATGTACAATACAAATGATATCTCGACGCTAGAAAAGAGTCACTAAGCTTTTTTGATGTGTGCTGTGTTCCATTAACCGTTCAATGTGAGCTCTAAAAAAATTATACTATTGAGTTTACTATCGCCGTACACCAGTGAACTACATTCATTTGTACATCTGTATAGCAGGTTTAATATTTACGTACATTTAGAGGCTTTAGTGGGAGTTATCTACACGCTTCATGATACTATAACTGCCTACCTATACTATAGAGCTCCCTTTATTATGCATGGCTCAGAGATAAAACAAAAAACTCAGTCAAGATGCTTAAAGAGAAGACATGCACATGACATGAATAAGCCATTCGATTCATCATCACATCATCAAAAGGGATCAGCAAGCGGTGCAATTGCAAACTAACAGTAATATGCAGGCACTCTCTACACTCTCTACTTAAATAAGACACAATATTAATAGTATAAGTTATGAAGAGACCTAGTTAGAGTGTAGTGCAACACTCTGCATTAGCATTTACACGAAAAGAGTCATTTTCTATCTAGACATTCTCCCCACAGATAATACTACAGTGCAAGTTGTGCAAGTTTACTTGTCTGACGAAGACGATTGTCAAGGAACGCATAGTTAAAAGTAGTTAGAGAGCCAGTAATGCTAATAATTACAAGTAGCATCATTAAATACCTATCTACAGTAACACACCATAAATTATATGTAGGTACCGAAATAATAAAATACTGAGCTACATACACAGAGCATCACAATTCCTCCTGTGTCTTTCAAAGAGCTCCTGCCTGTTCTCAGTTCTTTTGTGCATTTCTTAGCATTACGAAATATGTAGCAAGGAATTATAATACTAACCTAGTATCTATCGTCTTGCTGTTGTTATACTCCTACTCTTTCTCATCTTTATTCCTCAATTGTAAAATTTTGGTCAAGCTAAAGGAAAATGTGCATAGCTCTAGCAAGAAAAATATAGGTAAGCAAATGTTTTTCCAACTTGGAGTTAAATGCATTGCACATGCGATGTTTTAGCAGTTTTGTTTGATTGTGCCTGTCCTGCCTGCTTGAGCTCTATCTACGACTAAAGTTATTCTATAATGGACTATGAGATATGCTGTGTAGATGTCCCAACCTCAACATGCAACTTTGATTTGGTTGGATTTCGACGTTCTTTGCTAAAATATGTATAAATCCTTGAATGCTTGCATAGAATCAGTGACTGTGCTCTAGTGCCTTCTGTGTCTGTGCACTATGACACTATCTACCTACATAGCACTGCTGTGTTTAAACTGAAGAAGTAAGGACGGTGCATATTTTATAAATTGCGATCTAGATTTCTCTGTATATTTTAATATGAATCTATTTTGTATTTGATGGGATAGAGATAAAGTATTGTCCCGTAGCTTAGCTACAGTAGGCAGAACTAAAACCAATAGGATGGATATCAGAAGAGAGGGCTAAGAAAGAGTTGGTTGTTGGTAGGAGTGCGAGTGAGTGAGTGTCCTGACTTAGATAGTCAAGAATACATTAGATTAGAGTGTCCCTATTATAATATTAGCATATAAAATGTAGAGTTTGACATGTCATGCCATATGCATGCATATTACAAAAGCACATAGCTATATACCTACGTCAACGTCAACTTGCTTATCTCGTAAGAGAACAGAAAAGGAAAGAGCCATTGCCCTTGTGCACGATAGACAAGTTAAGTTAACTGAGCAATACAGAATTACATGGAATTTCAGAATACACCTTAAATTACAATGTCTCACTATAAAATGATGATGGAGGGATACGTGTGTGTCTGTGTGTGTTTTACTTTTACTTAGTCAGGATAGAAGCG
>JAAAYG020002309.1:0-23650 GCA_009936455.2 Tomocerus minor
AGGACAGGATGGGTTCTGTATTTTATTTGGATCTTTTTGCTTTATACTTTCGTATTTTTGGGGCACTTTTGGCAACTCCTTTCGAATGGAACAGTAAATCTCAAAAAATATCATTAACAAAAAAGAAGCTACAAATGAGAACCTGGTTTATTTTTGGCATGCTAGTAAATCCTGGGTTGGTGTTCTACTGTGCAGGAAGGCTTATAGTAGAACTTTTCAATCCTGTCTCGACGTTTCTGGCTTACGAGCTCATAATTTACTTGCTATACTTCGCATGTAATTTTTGCGCAATGATTGTCAACTATAATTTCTACTGGAAGAGGAAACTTTTGAGAGACTCATTGAATCTCCTCATCCAGTTCGACACCAACTGGACAAGTAAGAATATAATTGTTTTTAAAAATCAATTACTACATTAAGATAAAAATTGTATTGACAATGTAAACTATTTTTAAAAAGAATCTTGCGGAAATTCGAATCGTGATCGGGGAGCTCGAAGCCAGGAGCTCCTTTCAAGATTGGTCTTGCAACTGCTAATTCCATCTGTTGCAACGATTTTGGTATCTCTGGTAATTATGAGTCTGTCGGTTAACATTGATCCTGCTCAACGATTCATCCTGGATCATTTCCCCGAATACTCTCAGAATTATTTTGTAAGAATATTGGGAGCTATTTTCATTCTACTCCAGTCAATCAACGGATGGTCTCAAATCATGTGGGGAGTCTTTGCCGGGGTTTCTTACCTGAATCGGACGAACTTCTGGTTGGCTTTGATATCAAGCGAAGGGGATGACGACACAGACAGATTCCCATTGCCACCACTTGTTTGTTTAAAGGTATACACGGCCATGAGTTTGATCACTCAACGATTAAACGACATAGGGGAATTCCCGTTCCCCATTTTCATGGGCGTTGGGGGAATGGTACATATCATCAGCATCTATTCAACCATTCTTCTTTATGACATCATTCCTATGCCCGCATATGCCTTGATGCCAAGTTTCGTCGTCACCATTGCAGTTCTGGAATTTACGATCATTCCTTCATCAGCAAAACTCTACGAAAAGTCCAAGCTATTCAAAGAAATGTTGAAAACGTCCGACAACAATTATCTCCAGAAGGTTGAAAAAGGATTACATCCCATACAATGCGAGATTGGACACTTCTTTCCGATGAGACTTTCTACTACAGTCACTTTCCTCAGCACAGTTGTTGACAAATCTATTGATTTAATGCTTACGGTTGGTGTGTAAAAAAGTAAATGTAGTAAAGATATTCAAAAAATTACCCATTCTATCGACAGGGACAATGAGTAATTCCAAAAGGTTACTTTTAATATTAAAATTCTAGTAGCGTCTTCAAAGTCGAAAGCAAGAGGTAAATATCAAAAATAATTTCATGCTAAGTAATATTATTTTTCCGAATTCGTAATTCAATTTATTAAATTGCACTAGATATAAAGTTTTTTCTATACATGGCTAAATAGTCTCTTGAAAGGACAGAATTCTATGCTTGCGTAGTATTATTACTCTGCTATATTGTTAACTAATTATGTAGTAACAGTAACGAATATGTATATAAATTATTGATTTATATCTTAATTTCTACACTGTTGTTTTATTGTTACATATAAGGACACCTATTCATATAATTTGTGCTTAAAGTTATTATTTTTTAACAATGGCTAAAGGAGGAATATAATTGTTATTCACAATTATTAAAAATGTTCACTTTAATTGTACTGTGGTAAAGTAAAATATTCCCAAATTTATTTTTCTGGGAATTCGTAATTTGCTGAATTAATATTACTGCTAACTTAAGTTGGTATTTGTACAGCTTAGCCCAAAATTTTATGCGATTTTTTTTATCATCCATGCAAGTTTATGAGATTATGGTACCTATATGAAATGCTATAAATAATATTGGTTGAAAAAATTAACTTTTCTTAAATTATGAAATTAGTATGTCGCGTTTGCTGCGGAATATTTGGAATCCGCTCGGAATTTATTTAACAAATTATCGGCTACTGGAGCCCCATGGGACACTGCACACCTGGAAGTCTTGGTTGAACCAGAGACCTGCACCGCAATTATAAACTCCTTCGTTGTTTCCATTTCTGCACAAAATAAATTTATTGCAGTCGCTTGGGTGTGCAAGGTAAATGAACTCGACTCCAGCTGGGCACACATCGTCACCTCCGCCAGGGCGCGCTGTGGTAGTTGTAGGTGCAGGGCGCGCTGTGGTGGTTGTTGGTGCAGGGCGCGCTGTCGTAGTTGTAGGTACGGGTTGAGCCGTAGTTCCTGGAGCTGCCGTCGTAACTTCTGGAGCACGAGTGGTCGTTGCAGGTGGGGCTTGTGTTGTAGGTGGCGCTTGAGTTGGGGCCGGGGTTTCCCCTGGGGGCAGGGTAGCAGCTTCTTTGCATCCAGCCTCTTCTGGGTAAAGACAAGCTTCTCGCTCCACATTAAAATGTAAATTTTCGGGACATCTCAGTAAATTCGGGTACCCCTGGTTGCAAAGGTAGAACAGGGAGCAATTTGATGCATGGGGAAGAAAACCCGTCCATCCTGAACTACATGGATTAGAGCCCTGTGACAATTATTTATTTTAAATTCTTAGAATCAATTTAAAAAATCTGCAAAAAATGAAACGTTTGCAAAAATTGGGTGGTTACCGATGCAAGGCAAAGCCCGGAAAGGGCAAGTAGAAATGACACGAAAAATTGGGACTTCATTTTGACTTGGCTTTTTGTTTTTACTGCCAAGATGCCAACTATTCGAATCAAATGTGTGATTGACAACTGAGAATGACGGATGAAAATTCTTGTTTAAATTCATTTCTGAAGGAGATAATGACGCAAAAGATTTTGTGGCTATCAAAATACCGTAAATCATGAGTGTAATATAAATGTATGGTATCGGGTTGATAATTTTCTGTGCTGTATAAAACTCCCGTCATTTGTTGTTTGCTCAAATCATAAATGCGTGATGCTAAAAGCATTATAAAAAGATTTAACACTATATTGCTAAATTGCAGGTGTAATTTTTGAGCTCAGAATTACGCAAATTAATGTTTATAGTTTATTTACCTACATAATACAGATAATAATACATGAACACATATTCGGCAGTAAAGTTTACATTAGTTAGCAAAAACTTTTGCTATTCCATTATCGATCGAACTACCTTCAAAGTGAACAAAAATCACAATATAAAAGCTTACAGACCGTATTATCCTGTTACTAGGCTGTTACATACATACATTTTCGTATTTGGATAGCAATAATCAGATTAAATTAAATTATAATTATGTTCTGTGTAGGAAATGCTATAAAAATCCCGTTTTGCATCAAAACGTCAAATAACATGTTACTCGACCCTGTTTGAATCTCAATATCACAATTTTTTATATTATTATTGTTGTTGAGAATGGAATTTGAAGTGATCAGAAGTTGATTTGAGGAATGTTTTTGCGTCATATTTTTGTAAACGGAAAAGATAACTCAGCAAAAGTCAGTTTACGTATCTACGATTATCACAAAGCTAACCATGCATATTTCCTTTGCACTTAATGAATGAACAACATTTACTGTCAGCACCTTTGTACTTTATATTAATTAATGTAGAATCAACACAGGACAGCACTCATCGCGGACTGCCATATAAAAATATGTAAAAATTCAAACGTGTGACACGATGATATATGATAATGAAGGTATGTATAGTATGATATCATTGACAAAATTGTGTGAAAAATTTATTACATGGGGATTGGATTATAGCAGAGACTTTATTGTTTACAACGATACCTAAATATTTGATATCGGTGGAACGATGTTTATCTAATGGACTTGATTTTATTGTCTGGATTATTGGCCACCTGTAAAGATAATGACCACAGCCACATACGTAAAGGTCTCGCACTGATTTAATGCTCATGTATATAAAATTATACCATTTTATGGCGTCATTTCAGTGTAACTATTGTTAGAGATTAATTATTACAAAAATGTTTATTCTTCACTCTATCCACATTGGTTACAGCATTTTCGGATTAAAATCCCCCATAAACCAATAAAATTAAAACATTTTTTAAACATACGAACATCATACGTTTAGTTTTTCTAAATGTTACTAGAAAAACCTGTGTATATAATGGTACTAATTGGGATTTTAGCTTCTGACTGCATCAACATCTATGTGGATGCCTAAAGTAAGAATTAAGTTTAACATTTTCCCCTTACAATTACAATGCATTCAGTTAAAATTATCGAAAACTGCAATGACTTTGAGAATTGTAAATAATAATCACATTAAAAAATTATAACATTTAATTTTTTCTACGATATGACATAAAGTGAATATGAAACTGATACAATGTTTGTTCTGTAGTATTTTTCGATAGTAATTGGCAGTATAGCAATGTAGAACGTTGTGTATTCAAAATCAACACTTTGCAGCAACTATATAATAAAATATTAAAATCAAATTTTGTTTATAATAAGTACTTAATATGCATAAAATGCAAATAATAACACGACATACTTACTAATGACTTCTCGTGATATTTTTTGGTAAATTCTTTATATTATTAGCATGGATACTATCATTAAATTAACCGTGACATGAGCACATTTAAATTACGCAGTGAAGAATGAAGGGCTGAGCTTGGGGAATAATAAAATCTGAAAAATGTAACAGGTTGTTCGCATATATGCACATGCACTTGCACACATATGCAACTTACACTGCACTTGCAATTGCGCTACTTAATTTTCACGCCTAGTTTGTAAAGGTTCGCAATAACAATAAAAAACGAAAGTTTATGACTAGCAAGACTTGTCTGAGCTGCTAATACTTATTAGCATTACATAATTTTACCATAAAAAAGACGGCTTATTACAAACATATCGTTTAAGCCATACATTGAAAGTTTAGATAATGCTAAATTGTTATATAACATCACAAGATATTATATTGTACTAAATCATAGTTTATCTAGAATCTATAAAGAGCACTTATTAAAGTTATTAGCAATAGCAGACTTACCTAAACCTGTCCTAAATATTACCAATATAATACAAATACCTATTTATAATATTTACAAATACTGGGAAAAGACACTAAAAATTTTAAAAGGAACAACTGAAACATATAGTAGCATTGGAAAAATTACATCGATAGCATTTAACAAATTATTAGTAAATCCCTAATTGAATATTAATGTACTTTGATTGAAGTTAATTTGAAGAATTGCAGTCTAAAATTTCTCAGCTATAAATACGGCGATGAACATCATCATAATTATCAGTCAACTTTCAGAGCTTCTAAGAAAACTAACAAATTAGTAATACGCTCAGCGTTAACAAATTCAGCATCATGTTCAAGGTAAATAAATAAATTGAATTTCTTAGATCGCAATTAACAAATTAATTAATAAACATGTTAGAAATAAATTGCAATGCTCTAAATAAAGTAAATTTCAAGAAATGAATATTCTACAACTATAATTTTCTGAATTTTGAAGGCTATCGCTCTTCTTGCCCTCGTCGGAGTTGCCTCCGCTGGAAATATAGCAGTTAATGCCGGAGCCTACGCCCATGGACACGGAGCCGATGTCGCTGCTTTGCAACGCAATGCCCACATCCAAGCTGGTAACTACTACAAATATTTAAATAAAATGAAAAATAAAATTTAATAAAATTGAAATTAACGGAATAATTAAATGTTGTCAGCTGGAGCTATCAATGGAGCCCACCGTGACGCTGCCGCCATCCAGGGGGCTATCGCTACCTCCGCTCATGGAGCCGCCCAAGCCGCCGCTGTTGACCAAGCCAACCAAATCGCTGCCTCCAACACCCTCGCCTTGATCAACGCTGATAGTGCCAACAGAAACGCCATCAACGCTGCTGCTGCCAACAACTACGCTGCTGCCCGTAAATAAATTCCCAATGTCAACTGATTCATTATTCTAGAAAAACTAACAATTTCTTTAATTTTTATAATTAATTTTGTATTTAGGCAACGCTGCCATCCAAAACCAACAAATTGGCCTTACCCGCGCCGTCATTGCCTCTTCTCCCCTCGCTGTCGGATACGGTGGAATCAACGGCCTCGGATACGGAGGAATCAACGGTCTTGGATATGGAGGAATCAACGCTCTCGGATACGGAGGAATCAACGGTCTTGGATACGGAGGAATCAACGCCCTCGGATACGGAGGCATCAACGGTCTTGGATACGGAGGAATTAACGGTCTTGGATACGGAGGAATCAACGCCCTCGGAGGAATCAACGCTCTCGGATACGGAGGCATCAACGGTCTTGGTCTTGGACGCGGCCTTGCCTACAACGCTTTGGGACAAAAGGTCC
Organism: Tomocerus minor; assembly: GCA_009936455.2. NCBI lineage: Eukaryota > Metazoa > Arthropoda > Collembola > Entomobryomorpha > Tomoceridae > Tomocerus > Tomocerus minor. The sequence continues at coordinate 6,369 of JAAAYG020002309.1, forward strand.
ACGTTTAAATTCCCGAAAGGAAATGTCAAGGGATGCTAAAAGGGAAATAGGATCCTACAATCAACATCAACCAAAATAATACTCAATCACAAAATACTTTAGGGCAAATCATTTAAACGTCAATAGTTGTTAAGACTGTGATGGACTGCTCTCTCCCTTAGAATTTACTCTCTTGTTTCTCTTGCAATTTTACTGTTTTTCATTCACCAACCACTTCGTTTGATTACACTATATATCACCCATTTATTCAAAATGGATTTTTTTGTTCAATTTTGACTTCTTTCTCCCTCTCCCTTCATTATTCTTTACTATGTCATAGAAATCTTTTTTTACCCTCATACTACTGACTTATTTGTTTCCCTATGTGATATTTTTGGTGTATTATGCTGCGGCTGTTTTCTATTTATATATTTTGTGACAATAAAAACAAAAGTCATCTTTAATATTGAATTAGTTCTCGGTCCTCAGTGATTTTCATATTTGCTGTAAATGTAATCATATAATATTTGCATTCTCCATTATTTGAGCCCATAATTTGGTACAAATAAAATCCTATCGAAATATAATCGGGCGATTTTTAAATAGGTTTTAACGTTTTTAACATTTTGAAGCATATGGAAAATATTTCCATTTAAAAGCTGTTTTGGAAACACTCAAAACCCTTATGAACAATAATAAAAGCTGTTCTACAATTTACAACTCATGTGAAAAAGCAAGAATGCTGTTTTCTATTTTATTGCACATATACTACAAATTGAAATATTAATGACTGGAAAGGAATATGAAATAAATATCCTGGAAAAAAGTTTTTGCTTAAATGTCTTTTTGCTTATTATAAATGACAAACAAAGCATATAAGCAAACACTTTTTAAGAGTAGATCACGGGAGTAGATAATCCAGCAAACTCGGAACTGTCGGAACGAGCAAACTATAAACGAAGATGTTGCTGAGATGTACAGCGCCGTATTTAAAATCGAAGTAGTAAACATTCGTACGACAGAGTTCTTTCATTCTGTCCTGTGAAGATCATAAAAACGACAAATATTATTTAGTGATTAATAAATAGACGCTGTAAGACGAGTGACTGACAAGATTGAATTAGGATAATTGTGTTTTAATTCTGTACCAAAACAGCTGGCTATCAGTTGTGTCGTAATTTCAACTTTTGACTTTGAATTATCTGAATCTAGAACGAATGAATTTTGGTTTGGTCCAAGCAAACAGCCGGAATTCTTCAAAATCGAAAAATAAATATTGCTAGTTGCAGAGGATTTCGAAAATATACGAAATTTTGTAGCGTCATTTGTCACCACTAAAATATTCACACTTTGTCACATATTTATATTTAAAAAATGTCGGACAACGAGGTGGAAAGTTTTGAAATTACAGATTATGATCTGGAAACAGAATTTAATCCAAACAGATTTAGAAAAACTTTCAGCAAAAATCAGCAAATCTATGGTACGAATATAACATAAAATAATATCATAGCATGCGTAATGTAATAATAAACAAAACTATTGATTTATTTTAATAATTGATGATGTATTGAATTTCCTGTTTTTTTTATTTAGGTATATGGGCAGATGAAAGCGATGACGAAGAAAATAACAAACGAGTGTCCAGTTCCTTCACCGCAAAGACAAGTTCTTATAAAGGTCCTGTCGCTTTTGTGTCTGGTGGTATCGTTAAACCTGCAGAGGAAGAAAAGAAGGCTGCAGAAGAGGAAGAGGAGGATGAATCTGCCGCAAAAGATCTGCCTGTCACAGATTCTTCTAGGTACTGTCATGTACTTTTCTTTTTCTTCATTAGCGTTTACTTTAATTTTGGTAATGAGTGTTTAACATTTTTTTGTATTCTTATTATTCAACAGTGAAGAAGAATTTCAACTTCAAATGCCAAATAAATTTGGGAAGAAGGGCTCTCAAAAGATGACTCAATTTAATATGGATATGCTAGCCGGGATGCGAACCAAAAATACTGGTCTAGCAAAAGGGTTTGACATGTACGGAATGGGAGCTAAGTTGGCTATGAAAATGGGCTATCAACCTGGAAAAGGTCTCGGAAAAGATTTACAGGGAATTGCAGCGCCAATTGAAGCACAAGTCAGAAAAGGCAGAGGAGCTATCGGTAATTTAAATCGTCTACACACCAAAATCCTTTTACTAATTAATTTTAGTCATTCTTAATTAGTATATACATGAAAATTAAATTTTTCAATATAAATAATGATTTTTATAGGTGCATATGGAAAGGAAGCAAAGACAAAACCTGCCGAAGCCATCGGCGAAGTTAAAATCAAACAACCCACAAATGATAAATCTTCCTCTGGCAATAAATCTGATCAGAAGTGGCAGAAACAGTCAAATAAAAAAGTAGAGTATCACTATATTACAGCTGAAGAAGTCTTAGATCAGAAACATTTACGTACACTGCGACCAGATGCTGGGTATTTAAAAAAATCTATATCAATTATATTTATTATATTATTTTTTCCCTTTTCTAAAGCGGAAAAAAGTCGTGACAGTTAACTGTGAAATTGCGAAAATTTTACTTACAATAATATACTCATAGATTAATAATGCGTTTTTTTAAATTTTTAGACATTTAGCAAAAGTTAAAGTAATCGATTTAACTGGGCCAGAACAAAGAATCCTTAGCGGTTATCATGCAATTTCCGGGCAACAGAAACCAACAGATGAATGGGAACCGGACTTGGGACGATCTGAATCAAAAGAACTCGCGGGTATACAAGTGAAAAAAATTCAAGTATCTAAAAGTCAATCTACTTTTGAAATGCCAGAGCTACTACACAATTTGTACATTCTAAAAGACACTTGTGAAGAGGTAATACCTTTCTGACGTTAATCCTTAATCCTCACTATGGATAGTATATAATTGAAATTATTGAAAACAATCAGCTAATAATACATACCTACATTAATAAATACATTTAATTTGCAGGATATTATTCGAAATGACAATAAAAGTCGCCATGCAGCTAATCGAAAAATTGAAATTGAGGAAGAGGATAAGAAATTGGGCAAAGTAATTGAAAATGAAGATGCGCTTATCAATACGCTAGAAAAAGTTATGACTGAGGTAGAAAACATGTCGAAAAACAAGGAAATGAGTGATGTGTATCTCTCACTGGGAAAACTTCAAGTAAGAAAATCGATTTATGCATTTACTAAAACATGTCTCAAAACTGATAAATATTTAATAATGTAATGATTTTGAAAAATTATTACAGAGGGATCATCCAGAAGAATGGGAAATTTATCAATTGTACAACTTGGTTTCTCCCCTTGCCATTGAGTTTTTGAAGGATAAAATTAAACTTTGGAATCCCTTGGAAGTTCCTCAATGGCCTTTGGAAATGTTCATGAGCTGGGCAACTTTATTAAGTAATCATAGTGAGCAAATGGGCATTATAATATGGGAAGCCTGGATGCCGTCATTTCGACAGGCTGTTACGTAAGGAGTATTTCTTGTTATAATAATTTATTTTCGTATAATATTTTATGCATAAGTTTAGTATCTACATCAATTAAGCATTAAAAATTTATGATTGGAAAGTTGAACATGTTGAAAATTTAAGTCTTGATAAATGCCAATTTTATGCCTTAAATTACTGTATGATAAGATTAGTTGATGATGTTACAACTTTCCTTGGATCCCGGAAACTTGACAACCAAAACTTCACAACCGGGGGTAGTGACGCTTCACAACCAGAGAGTGAATATTCACAACCAAAGAATGAAATCACTATTTTCAAATTTTTACCTAACCTAACCTAAAAAAATTCAAACAAACGCCAATTTAGGCCATCTAAGTATACATACCCGTCACTTAAACCCAATTGTAAAGCTTCTCTCTCTCATTTTAAAGATTTACTTTCTGGTTGTGAAGATTCACTCTCTGGTTGTGAAGATTCACTACCCCCGGTTGTGAAGTTTTGGTTGTCAAGCTTCCGTATACCACTTTCCTTTGGACCAAAGGTCTAAAAATAGCTAGTAACAAACTAAGTAGCCCTTAAATAATTTGACATATTTTTATATTTTAATAATTTGGATATAATTGTTGTTTTACAGTTATTGGAATGTCAAAGATCCTGAGCCTATGATTCAAGTCCTGGAATTATGGAGAAATCTTTTACCAATCTGGATAGTACAGAATATTCAGGAGCAATTAATTTTACCAAAAATAAATCAAGCTGTAGAAGAATGGGATCCACTGTCCGATGAAATTCCAATTAATTCATGGATTCACCCATGGCTTCCATTCTTGGGGGCTTTGCTGGATATGGTGTACCCAACAATCCGACGGAAGTTGGCCAACGCTCTGAAGGAATGGCATCCAAGTGATTTCTCAGCTAAATTGATTCTCTCTCCCTGGATAAATGTATTTAGTAAGGGGACGATGGATACGTTCCTCATTAAAAATATAGTTCCAAAATTAGTATTAGCAATGCAGGAAGTTATAATGACGCCATTATTACAAGTTCAAGGTAAGAATTTAATCCAAAATATATTTATTTAATTATTTAAATGTTTTAGTGTTTCGATTGTGCTTAAAACGATTATTTTTCGATAAATTGCAGATCCTTGGAAATGGGTTATGGATTGGGTGGACATTGTCCCTGTGAAAAGTCTTGTAAACATCCTTGAAAGTGTCTTTTTCCCTCGATGGCTTCAGTTTTTAATTGGATGGCTCAGTCAAGTTCCTAATTATGACGAAGTGTCCCAATGGTACAGTTGGTGGCGAACCATTTTCCCTGAAGTTTTATTGGCTGATCAAACTATTAGAGGTAAACAACACACCTAAAACTATTTTATTATAATTACACTGCTTAGTTTTACAATTCTGTAGAAGAAAATCACAAAAATGTGTTATTCCTCCGTCCAAACTTTTACATCATGCATCAATGACATTTTTCAAATTATTTTCTTAGCGTTGTCAAAATTTTCTGTTTTAAATCTACCAAAACATTTATTTTTGTTTTTGGAGGCCGAGACGTAAAATCCTGATATTTTCTAGCGTTGTCAAAATTTTCTGTTTTAAGTCTACCAAAACATTTATTTTTGTTTTTGGAGGCCGAGACGTAAAATCCTGATTTAGTAGAATCGTATTTAGAGCTTCTAGAATTCAGTTTTTTTTAATTTCAAAATATTTGTGAAATACTTTTACATAATGCAATGACATTTTTATGTTTTACAGAATACTTACACAAAGCCCTGGAAATGTTGGGTGCTTCAATCCAGAATCCAGGACAGCCTTTAGACTTCAATTACATTTTGAGTCGGCAGAGTGGGCAAAATCCGTCTGGAGGTAACCCTCATATACAACAGCCGACAATTTCCGCTGAAACAATGGCAGACGCTCTGCGGATTACAAGTCAAGTTCCTCATGGCTTCAAAGAATTGGTGCAGATGAAATGTGAAGAATTGGGCCTTCTGTTTGTCCCACTGCCAAATCGCTACTACGAAGGAAAGCAAGTCTACCGGGTTGGAAATGTATTTGCTTATATCAACGCTAATGTGATATTCATCCAAAGAGATGCCAATTCCTGGACACCAACTTCCCTGCAGCAGTTAATTCAGGTGGCAAGTCTTACATGACATCCCTTTACTAATTATTTTCCTCCAATTATTCTAATTAGTACTCCTGTATGTACAATGGCTGTTAATAGACTGTTTCCTCATTAAAATGGCAAAAATAGATTTAGAAAAACTTATTTCAAGTATTTATTGCCTGCTAATGCCAGAAAAGTCAAAAGTTTTTTTTACATTGTTCAGAAAAATTAATGTGTGCTTCATATGTATGTCCTCTGTCGTTTAAATAGTTTTATTATAGTAAGCATACAGTGTAATTAAAAATGTTGTTTTTATAATGTGAGGCTGCTGACGCAATTGGCATATTTTCGTGCACAGATTGCCTGTAAATTGTCACATGCATTATATTTAAGTGTATATTGTAATTAGTATTATAGTATATAGATTCTTAATCTAGTTATCTAGGGATTTTACTATTGATGACATTAATGCTATTATGATATGCAATTTATTAAATCGTAAAGTTTAATTATATACATGCTTAAACGGAAATAAACAATTTAGCTTAATGAACGTAGAAAAGTAGCAGACACGATATTCTGAACATTTATTTTATTTCTTGTAAATAGTTGAAATTTTTGGTAACATTCCAATTTTTATTCATGCTTACTTACATACATAAATCTCCTAACACACATGTACATCCTAATATTATTGCAAAGTAAATTTTTAATACACCAATACCAATATGGTTTACATTCTTCGCATATTACAATTTTACTATTGATAAATAATTAATTTTAGGCGACAAGTTTTTGAAAGTCATTAAAAGTCATCACACGAATATCAGCAACGCTAAGTGATAAGTCAGCGTCTCTTTCTAGTAGCCCTTTGACCTCAACGCCCATTAAACTATCCATACCCAATTCTCCCAAATTAGAATCAAAATTAATTCCTGTAACGTCCTTAAATCCTAAAATACGCGCAATACTTCCAATAAGACTTCCTTTTGTTTCCTTTCTGGTCCCCTTTTCAGCCAATACCATGGAACTGACAACTGTGAGGGATTTATCCGCCAAAAACAAATCTAAGGCCTTGATACATGAAATGATTCGTTGTGGAATCGTTCCACTGATAATTGTTTCATTTCCACACATTTGATCCTGGACAACGCCCACATCCCCAATAGCACCAAATTGAATGGCCAACCCTGGAAGATTTTTCTTTCGTCTCTCTTCACAAATTCTTTCCATTTGTGAATTAGCCAGGGCATAATTTGATTGTCCCGCATTTCCTCGTCCACAGGAAACACTAGAAAATACTACAAAATGATCTACATGCAAAGAACGTGTAAGCTCATCTAAAATCTTCGTTCCTTCAGCTTTCGGCCTAACAACTTTTTCAAAAGATTCTTTCGATAAGTTTTCGATAAGATTGTCGTCAAGGACCATTGTCAAATTAAAAATCCCACCGATGAAGTTCCCAAATTCATTCAAAACTGTTTTTACTGTCGACTGACAGCAAATGTCAACAGAGCGTACGTTGACATCAATTCCTTTACGAGTCCATCGGTCAATGCAGAATTGTTGATATCCATTGGTCACGCCGCTTCGTCCACAAAGAACCAATTTTCTCCCGCCTCGTTCGATAATAAAATTTGCTAATTCTAATCCTAGACCTCCTAATCCACCGAAAATAATATATGGCTTTTGTGGGTGGAAATAAGTTCTGGGAACTGCTGTGACCCCTTCTCCTAATTGTAGAACTACTTTTCCTATATGTTTAGCACTGGCCATGAAACGGAAAGCTTCTTCTACACTCTCCATAGGGAACTGGACATGAGGAAGAGGTTTGACAACTCCACTGGCTAATCCTTCCTGAACGAGATCCCTCACTCGGATCTTGTCGCCGTTTTCATCAAAAAGGGAGTCTAGAAGAATTCCGTGGAAAGCAACATTCTTCAAGAACAGAGACATTCCTAATTTGCTATCTTTGCTCAAATCGTATTTCCCAATTTCTAAAAAGCGTCCGTTTTCTTTTAGACAACGAACGGAACTGAAAAGTAAATCGTCAGCTAATGAGTTAAGGACTAAGTCAACACCCCGCCCTTCTGTTCTTTCCATGATGTCAACTTCAAAAGAAGCATCTCTTGAATTTGCAAAATTATCTTCTCCCAGACCAAACATTTCCGTCAAAACTTTCTTCTTGTCCGGTGAGCCGACAGTTGTGAAAATTCTGCAATGAAGACTCTTAGCAATTGCAATTGCTGCCATTCCGACTCCACCTTGAATAAAATAAAAATTATTATTAATTGTCAAAATTCCCCACAAATATTCAACGACTGTTAAGAAAATTAATTATAAATAGTTCATAAAAACTCGAGATTTAATGAGATATTATTTTACCAGCTCCTCCGTGAATCAAAACAGTTTCCCCTTGTCGAATATTTCCCCTGACGACTAGAGCATAATAGGCGGTGCTGTAAGCGACAGGAATAGTACTGGCTTCGAGTAGACTCATCCCTGAGGGAACTTGCCATAAGAAATTCGGATCTGGATCGACGGAGAGTGCCAATCCTTTGCTGCTTACAAGACCCATTACGTTTTTCCCTTCCGGAGATACGCCACTGAATTCCAGTCCTAGAATGCATTCTTGCAGAGCTAAATTTCCAGGAAGAGCATCAGGAGGAAGTTTTCCAGTTGCCAACATAATATCACGGAAGTTGAGAGGGGCGTAGTGAACTTTAGTAGAAAAGGGTTGACTTTGAATCCAACTGAGGGAAGTGAGGTCACCCACTTGCAGAGTATTAACGAAAGCGTGCTTAGTTTCAGCGACGGCCGCCTTGTACTGGATGTGGCGGTAACACCCGTGGCAATTGTTCACAAAAACATTTTGAATCAAGTCCGCCTTGTAAATCTGCTCAAGTTGGGCCTGGGAAATGCTAGTATCCGAATAAATCATCCGAACCTTCCGGTTTTCTTTGATTAAAGCATTAACTAATCCTGGGAGACCCGTCGGCGGAGAGGCTTTCAAAAATATTGTAGCACCACTGTCTACTTTTTCTTTCAATTCTTCCAGCCATTTGTACTTTGCGTCTACTTCAATTATTACCCTATCGTTATTCTTGGATTCCTATGTAAAAAACATCTCTAATTAAAAAATATCTTGAAATAATGCAAATATTATTTAAATTAAAAGTGTTGTCAAACCTTTCTAAAGAGATTGAAATGCAAATCTGCACTCTTTTTCAGAGCGACATTGACAAATCCGGGTACATTGAGAGATTTATTAGAGATGAGAATGACAAAGCCTCCTTCTTTTAAACAGTCCACTTTTAGATTTTCAGCATCATGACCAACTAGTAGATGCACATCTTTTTCGTTGTTTTCTAGACTTTCCTTCACGATTTTTGTAATTCCCTCCACCTGCTCTTCTGCCCCATCCTCTTTTGTTATCACAGTCACAGTTGCCTACAAGAAATTTAAAGATGGGGTTGAATTTAAAATTTTTTGAATATTCTCATTATATACACTGCAGCAATGACTGCTGCAAAAAGAGTACCCACCTGTATTAAAGGTTCGCTGACAATTACACTTTGAATTTGTTGGGCAACAGAGGCTGAAAGGTTTGCTACGACTTCGACAACCTTCAAATTGAGTGTATTACAATTTTCCAAAACGATGTTGACACAGTTTCGCAGGGCATTGACTCCAGTAATACTTTCTCCGTCGAAATAATTTGTAAATGCGACCTTTTCCAAAACGGAATCTTGATGGTCAACTCTTCGAGGTGCTAAGCTTGTCTTCAAGTTTCTTATTTCAATTCCAGGTCCTTTTAAAATCCTCACATTTTTATGATTAGTGACAGGAACACCTGTGAAAATAAAAAATATGGCATGATATCAAAGATAATTAAAAAACAAATGGATCAAATTATTTTAATTAATTCCACAAAATATGTCTGACCTTCAGCTTCCACTTGGGTATTATTCACAACGAATTTTTTGAATACTACGGGGTCAACGACAACTTTTTGAATTCTAGTAGGTAAATAGAGACCTCTGCTGCCATTGCTCAAAATGGAGAACTGGAGCATCGTGTCTAAAAATGTGATCCAATTTTCTGCCCAACACAAATTGGCGCGTTCCCCTGAAACGTCGCAGTTTAGGACGCCTTGGAATTGGCCAAAGTATTCGTAGCCTCTCAATCGAAGTTCTTTGTAAAAGTCGTCCTTGCTCATTTTGGAAACAATTTGTGATTTTACTTCCGCCAATTTGTGAAACGACGCGCTACTTTGTACATTTCCTTTGCAAACAACTTGTCCTCCTTCGAATACTTCAAAGTCCCCGCTTCCTGCGAAAATATTGACCAGCATTTTGGAAGTGTTGTTGCTCAAAATCGTAGCTCTTACAAACTCAACGTTTTCGAAAGTGACGTTCATTTCCTCATATTTTAGATTCTTCATTTTGGCAAGAGTTTTCCAAACTAGAAAGAGATAGCCGGTTGCAGGGTAGAGAACTCTTCCGTCGATAAAGTGACCTTTTAGGTAATCTTCCTTTTCTGGGTCAATATCGTAATAATTTTCTGTGATTTTATCAAATTTAGCAACATTCCAGCTATGGCTATGATCCCAGACAATATGGGGACTAAGGAAAGGGCCTTTAAATGGTCCTTCGTGAGTGTACAACGCTGAAAAGTCTACAGCGACGCCTGCGTTAAAGATTTTGCCGAGAGAATCTAAAAGATCAACTTTGTTTCGATTCACTAGGCCGAATATGTCGCAATTAGTGACGGATCTTTTGATAACTGCGTTTAAGATGGAGTGTGGAGCGACTTCTATAATGACACTGTTTTCTGGCACTTTAGAAAGACCTTCGTGGAAAAGAACAGGACTAATTAGATTATTCACCATGTAGCGCACCGAATTTGTTTTGGCTAAACTGGTTTTCCATGCGCTTTCAGGAATAGACGTACTGACCCATTTTTCTGTACGAGGATTTTCTTTTGTCACAATTTCTTGCAAATATTTTCTCAAGAAAGGCGCAGCATCTTGAATGTATTTGCTGTGGAAAGCGTTATTGCTCGAGTTTACCATTTTCGCAAATATACCTTCGTATTTCAAATCGTCGACGAATTTCATAATGGAGTCGACGGGGCCGGAAACAGTCACGGAATCTTCAGCGTTATGGCAAGCGGGAAAAATATCCGCTGGACAACGTTTTTTACATTCAGAGACGCTTAATCCAACTGCCGCCATTGCGCCCGGAGCCAATTTTGCATCTTTTATTGCTTTTCCTCGGGCGTACGCACATTTTACTGTTTGGAATTTGTCTACAGATCCATCTGCGTAACCACAAGCCAATTCTCCAACACTATGACCAATTATTTTGTCTGGGACGATTTTCAATGCCGTCAGCAAATCAATCAGCGCAACCTAAAAATTATCCAACCACATGTTAATTAGTTAATTACTAATCCGTGCTCATATTAAGAAATATCAAGATGTGAGAAAGGGAAGCTCCCACGATAATTGAGTAGATAATCATATTTTCCCTAATAAGAAAAAAGATAATTATGTCATTTTGTTAAAATGCATTCCATTGATTGAGGATATTTACTTGAAGATGCTCATTATTAACCATTATTCGAATGAATCATATAATTTCCTGTTATGAAAACATGACCTTGGGAAATGAGTTAAAACTAATTCTGTTTCAAGGGCAAAATTAACGTCTTAAGTACAACTACCTACACCATATTTTTAACACACAAAATTCTAAAAAAATTATTGCGTTAATTTTGTATAACATAAAATTGTTGATCTATCTGTCGACAAAAAAACATCATTCAAAAGGCTTAATTTTAAGAATAACCGACGTTACAAATACGAATGAAATTAGTTCTGAGATTTTAGAAGAAATATAAAAATGAAAAAGCGCCTAATCTGTTTATTCCTCTCTTTTATTTCTGAATAATGAAGAATGAGTAAAGAAATATTTTTATACCTGGATAGCAGCAATTGATACGAAAGAATTGACTACATCGTCAAAGTTGTCTTCTTTTTCCAGTAGATGAAATAAGTCAAGATCAATACAGCCGTTGAGTTCCTCGATGGTTTTACGGAAGAGGGGAATGGGAAGCAATTGTTTTGCCATTCCACTCCATTGGGATCCCATTCCGGAAAATACAAACCAGATTTCCTTTTCGCTGCTCTTAATTTCGTTGACCGTGACTTTCCTTTCTTGATCTTCGAGAATGGCATAGCCTCGGAAATTATGGCCGGCGATGTTGCTTCTGAAGACGCGATGAATGGCAGGATAGAGAGACTCTTCCACATCTTTTAATACTTCCAACGACTCTTGTGTCCTTCCCGAAAAGTTCAGAATCAATGGCAATGGACGAGGAACTGATTGAGTGCTCGCGAAAGTCGGGCTGCTAAGAATGATGTGACTGTTAGCTCCTCCGAACCCAAAGGAACTGATACCAATAATCCCGCCAGGAAAATCCATGCTCTTATCAACAACTCGAAGGCGTCCGTCGAGTAATCCCGGAATATCTTCATTCGGGCTCTTAAAATGGAGATTTCCTGGAATTTTTCCATTATTCATGGCAACAACGACTTTGGCCACACTGCATAATCCAGACGCCGCCTCTGTAAGTCACAAAAATGTTTACATATAATAATTTAACATTTTTATCACATTTTCGTGGATATTTTAAATTAGAAATTCATAGTTTTTGACAGTTTTGGGGCGTTATAAATGTAGTCAGCTTAATGAGAGATTTTCTCAGATTTTTTAACAACATTTTCTCACAGTAATTTTGTATCTACATTTTTTAAAAGTCATTTAATTACCCGAATGTCCCATATTGCTCTTGACTGATCCGATATAGAGGGGTCCATTGCGATTGCTGCAAAACACTTGTGTGATGGAATTGAGTTCTTGGGGGTCTCCGATTTTCGTGCCTGTCCCGTGAGCCTCGACATAGAAAACATTATTCGGGTCAATCTTTGCTTCTTCGTAAGTTTCGAGTAATAATTGTTTCTGGACGTCTCCAGCAGGGAATGTGATCCCTTCATCTTTAAAGCCATCGCTGTTGCTTTTGATATGGAGGATTTGAGCGTAGGGGCGGAAAGTGTCTTTTCTCTTCTGAATTAACACTGACACAATGGCCTCGGAACGTACGTAGCCATTTCCTGTCAAAGACAGAAAGAAATATTGTATTTTATCTCTAGGGCATATACTTTGGTTGTTAGCCACTCAATTCTCATCCTTTGTACCTAAGCACTAATTACATTCAAAAAAGCATATTTCTCCACGAGCAGCTTCACTTTAAACTTATAGCTGCTTATAGCTATTAATAATTCATGTCGTCCGTTTACGTATTAACCGTCGGCAGTTTTTATGGAAATCCTCAATGGAATTCCCGACTACATAAAATAGACAGTTATTAATTCCCATTGACGCTACAGACAGATTTAAGTTTTTTTCGCTTTTACGCGATTTTACTTTATTAAACGTGACGATGGATACACAGGTGCATGATACCTGTATACATTTATAGTATTATAGTAGGTACCTGGGGTATTTGTAAAGCAAATGTATATATTAAAGAGGATACATACACTACATCCTGTTTTCCACGTTACAAAATATTAATAATTTAAGGTTTTCCCCATCAAAAAATATGACATATAAATAAATTTTGATAATTTTTGAATGCAATGTCTAACATTTCTCAGCGAATGTTCGTCAAATTAAATGCGTTTAATTTATTTAATGCTAACTTTTTAAAGGAGTTTTTGAACGAAGTTAAGTTTGCTTATTTTTTAAAGTTGATAATATATAGTCTGTGTGTTTTAATGTCAAAATTATTTACCAGAAGCGTCGAATGATTTACAAGAGCCTTGCACAGAGAGCATGTTAAGACGGTGGAACTGAAGAGACCTTTGGGGTTTACAGAGGACATTGACACCGCAGACGACGGCTGCCTCACAGAGTCCATTCCGGATGGACAAGACTGCCTGGTTGAGAGCAACCATACTGGAGGAACATGCCGTGTCCACCGAATAACTCGGCCCTTTGAAGTCAAAGTTGTAGGAAATTCGATTGGCAAACATTGAATAGCAGCACCCTGTCAATTCGTATCCATTCACTTTTTCTGTGTCATTTGTCCACGCCTGCTCGGCCTCTGAAAATGCAGCTCCGGTGAAGACGCCGATTTTCCTGCCCCGCAACTCCTTTGGATTTGTGCCTACAATTTATTTTGTTGAAATTATTGGTTTTAAATCATGTTATTGGTTTATACGCATGCACTGATAGCTAAAATAAATAGCTACTTCGCATACAAATGTAGTTATCCATAGTTAATACAATTATAAATCTATTAAAAATCCATAACTAAAAATCACATTTCATTTCTGATTGAGTGACACATTTATGACTCTATAAAATGTATTCAAACAAATATTCAAACTTCTTTTTTCAAGATATTTAATTTTTGAATTTTGTTACTGTGCATTTTAAGCAACTGCATTTTTGAGCCACTAAATGGAAGAAACTGTAAATACTATATATCGTATACTTAAGCGAAATAGTATGTTACGCATGTATTTTTATGTCGCAAGTTAGAATTGTCATTTACACTGTTGTTCCGAATTTATTATCATATTGTAGTAGGGCATCAAAATTGGTTAAAGTTTTCATTTTAAAAATATAGCAATGAATTTCATTTTCCGTATACTAAATATTAACCATCCATTCTAAACCAAACATGACCCTTTTTTGTCTTTACTGAAGTATTGGGACATTTCAAAATATCAAAATAATTAATTGATATTATCACACAATAAATAATATGCTATTTTTTTGGAATCGAAAATGGACTTTGGCCAACTATCATTGACGAAAATATAAATTCTTTCAGGAATTATTAGTCATTATCCTTCTCATTTTCTCACTAGCTACATTTTTTAACCTTGTGAATATAATATTATTATTGCTTTGTGTGGTTGGTGGCAGTATTCTTAAAAAATTGGTTCCGCGTATTTATATTCGGTGAAAAATTGTGTAGTAACTTAAAATAATATAGAATTATCGTCATTATGATAATATCAGTCTGTAATAATCTACTAATGTTGTATCTCCGAAGTTCTGAGTGTTTTCTAGATATTTTTTTTTCATTCAGTATCCACCACACTCAGCCCTTTCAAGTTTCAGCATTGTATAATCGTGGGGTACAGAAAATGATTATGTAGTACATGGTAGTACAGTAAACAAAACACGGAAACATATTAAAGAATGATATTAGCTGTAGGATACACACGGAAAAGTGGATAAAAATATGCTGAATTTTATGAGAGCTAGTGTTTACATAAAATAATTAGGTTTAGAACGCTTGGATTTACATCGTATAAATCTCATCACGCACGTCATCCATGCACGGACTCTTTTCGTACCTACCAGACTTCACCTGTTCACCTATTGCTGAATTTATTTTGACGTGTCTCATCTCAACGTAATCGAATAGTACACCTGTGTTTAAGTGACCTATCACTCACTTGGCTATCACAAAAAAATATTTATAATTAATAAGCAATATCCTAGTGAATATTGAAGAAAACAAAGTTCTAGAATCATCTACTTAATCTACCTTCCTTGGAAAAATGGAACATTGACTATTCTTCAATATTGTATGCTGTTAATTATTATTTTGATTATTATAATTTCAGGAATTAATGACGAATTAGTGATAAAACTTAACAAAAATATTTTATTTACATTAAAGTAAAAAAATTACTGATAAAACAATCGTTATTCAACTTTTTAATGATAAAATAGTAATGTTCACATTAATAAATGATAATAAACTCGAATTTTTTATGAAAATGCCTAACGAAGATCTTGTCCTTCTCACAAAGATCTAACGAAGAAGGAGTCCTTGTCACTATTTCATAGTAGAAAGGTTTGTTGCGGAAATAGAAATTAGCAGATTAGCAGAAATCTAGGGCATGCATAGGTAGCCCCAGAGAGTTAGTCATGATTATTATTGGTAAAGAATAGAGATACTGTGCGGTGCGACTCATTGTAAATATATATACCTTCTCTTTATTGCACAATGACGTCTACGACATTTCTTCAATGCGCACTTGCTTATATTGTCCAAAAACTAACATATTAATCATAACTAATCGTAATTAATCATAAGTAATGATTTATTCGTAATGCATCATCTTAATTTCAATTCATATTTCAAAATTTCGCAAAGAACTTCGAAAAATATGAAATTATCTAGGACTCAATGCTAATAAATGATTGTAAGTATTTACCTGAGTCAATGATAGCTTCGTGAACAACTTCTAAAAGTCCCCTGAGTTGTGGGTCCATGACATCCGCCTGTTTGGCATGTACATTAAAAAAGGCGGCGTCAAATTTGTCAATGTGTTTTAACTTTCCATTTCTTCTAGGCAAATCATAAAGTCCAGGTGGCCATCGTCGCTCGTCTTCAGTGACCATGTCAAAAGATTCGAAAAGATTGTTTTGGAATTCGTTAATATTTTCAGATTCGGGGAGTCGAGCAGAAATGCCCGTAATAAACAAGTCGTCCTCCATTGTGTCTGATGAAAATATTCCTGAAAATGTTGATAGGAGAATAAAGGTTCCTGCACTTCCACTACCGTTGAGAGAAGTTCCGTCCGAAGATGAAGGTATTCTCTTGTGTGGACTTCTGCTCAGCGTGTCTTTTAATTTGCCATGTTGAATAATTGTTCTAATGTAAAATGGAGCTAAAAAATAACGAGTTGGAAAAAGTCCCACGTCATTCCTTGGTTGACGAACAACTTGAAAAATTCACACGAGGAAGGAAAGAGACGTAAGTGAGGATTTTCTCAGTAGCAGGTTGTCAGTCAAGTGCATGTGAGTTGAACAAAAATGATTGTGTAGGGACTAGCCAAAGTTGCACAGGTGTATTTAGACGAGAAGAACAAGTTGGTGTGTCTGGCTGGGCTATGGCAAAAGAAATCAACAAAACTATAATACACAGTGGTCGGTCGTGGTTGCTGTCAGCAGTGACCTTGAAGAATTCTACTTTTTTCACTTACTGTGAATGTTGTGGGAAGAGTCAAGTGATTCCCATACAAATCCCAGTCTCTTCTAATGTTCTAATGATAATTATTCCTAGCGATTCTGAATTTTTAAGGGGAGGAGGAGGATCGACTGTGTTTTTGTTTCCTTACTGCAATAGGATCGAGTAATTAGCAATTAAGGATATATATTATTAGTGTGGCTCCTTGTATCTTGCCCACCAAGCGAATAACTGGGCTTTCATGTCACGGCTCTTCTTGACTAAATCAAACAGAGATCACTTAGAGCAATTATTATGTAGTCGATGAGATATCAATTCAAGCTTCAACGAGCCACAACCAAAAGTCCTTTGAACCACTGCTAACCAACCAACCACTCTAATATCAGATCTGTGAACAACTATCTTCTACATTTATCTTTATCACTACTTACTACGTCTATTCTAGGCCAAAGCCAATCAATGCATTAATGCACATACTTTTTCCTCCTCACACCTGTTCTCCAAACAACAGACTCACTTTTAATCTCATTCTTTACTCTTTCCCTTTAATTCACACAAGGAGACAGACGTAATAAAGAACATTTACAACAGCATACAAAACAACTACTATTTCCCGTACAGGGTTTCCGACTACAAACACAT